>JAFNEN010001208.1:0-45991 GCA_019343175.1 Oedothorax gibbosus
CCAAAAAGTTAAATGTGGAACTCTACAACACTATTAATAGAATAAGTAATCCGTTCTTTTCAGTCAGCCGTACATTCAGTTGGCCGACAGATACAGGACTAGTGACCTATAGTGAAAAGTAGGCTATATTGGAAATGGCCAACGGTTATTCATACAGTTATGTACTTGGCTGTACGGGAATTTAGACTACGGATATCAAATAAGCTAGATTTCTCTTGATATTCGTAAGCCAAATCCCTGTACAACTTTTTGTTTTATATTTACGTTCTATTTTTTTTTTCATTATTTATCGTCTGTGCTGTAAAAAGTAGTATCTTAAAAACTGCACAATGACTTCACACGAACTAAACGGAAGAGGCTGAAGACTTTAACAAAAAATTTATGTATTTTTTTTATTTCTTAAAAAATATTAGTATTTTTATTTTATTTTTATTTTATTATTTTTATTTTATTATTGTTATGTTATTATTTTTTTAAAATTATTGTTTTATTATTACTTAAGTATGATGTTACTTGAAGTAACCGCCCATCCAACAGAACAAAAGTGAGTATTCTGTAAAAAATAGAACATGCGTATCTTACGTACAGATATATGTGTATTTGGTTGTGCTTAAAACAACAGATTTCAGTTGATATTATTTTCGACCCAAGGTGTGCAACTACTAAACCTGAGCAAATATATATTATACACTTACACTGGTGTCTGACATTGAAATCGTAACAAAAATTTGCACCATGAAATCAAGGGCAGAAATTCCTATGCAGTCGCTGTGGACGGCGATGTACTACTTTGCTATAAAAAATTAAACTAAATAGAAAAGTGCTTTTTTAGCCCGTTCGACAATTTCAAACTTAAACATCATCCCACATGGTGGAAATATTTATGCGCGATAAAATACTTAAATGTATAGAAATGGAAGACTGTTCGTTGAATTTGCAGCACATATTGCCAGTCTACACTCTTAAAACAAACGAGGGTTTTTAACTCAGTCTGAGTTAATTTCCACTCCTTTCCGTGCCGAAAATGCACTTCCCCTATAGGAGTGGATTTCACTCTTTTTGCGGAGTGGGTAAAAGAAATAAAAGAAAACAATCTACGTCCTACACTCTTAAAACGAGCGGTTTTAACTCAGTCTGAATAAATTTCCACTCCTTTCCGGTGCCGAAAATGCACTTCCCCTATAGGAGTGGATTTTACTCTTTTGTTTTAAGAGTGTATGTGGTATAAAACAAAGAGTCGTAGTCATGACGCCAGCTATTATCTGAAACATTTCTTGCTAGTTTTGCTCATGAAGTCTTGTGAGTTCTGACTTCCCTGCACAATTACAAAATACATAGTTATTAAACAATAAGTAAATGAACTGCATTAAAAAATAAAGTGAGGCACAAAAAGGGAGACATAATTACTTCCAGACTCACGACACGGTCAAGTAGTGTACTGTAAAGTTATGCATATAAAAAATTTCGTGTGATGCGCTCATTTCACAACGAGAGTTTTCGAATTATGCTAACAAATATCATTTTTTTTTTTTTTTGTAAAATAGATTAATGTAATGGTAATTGGTTTTCCTTAACTTAGGCTTATTCCTTAACAAGCTATGCAGTGATTGAACTAGTGATATTCAATATAGGCAAGGAAATAAGCTATCTTAAAAACTAGTGGTGTGTAACAATACACGACTTTCAATTACCACTCGATAAATCAATACACATTTAATGATAATTATATATCTATTAAATAATTTAGATAGGTAGTTTAGTAGGTATTAGGTACCTATATCAAGTAATTTCAACCTAAAATGTTCTATGCAACTACCCTTTTGCCACATACGATTTTCTCGAAAACCTTATTATGACGTTCAACAGGTATACTGGGAGCTCGTGTACCAAATTTGAAGTATGTATCTCTTTTAATTTTCCATTACTATCTTTAAAACCAAAAAGGTTCTACGGCAGCTACCGTTTGCGAATGCACGATTTACTCGAATACCTTATTATGACGTCCGACAGGTACTAGGAACTCGTGTACTAAATTTGAAGTAAGTAGCTCTTTTTATTTCGAGGTGTAGAGTGGTTTCAGACAGACGGACCAATGTCCAATGATTACTTTTTTAGAATCAACGCCCTCCAAAACGTGTAGAAAACACAAAATCTCCACTTCGGATTTTTCACTTCCATCGCATTTTTTTCCATTACCTTATATTTCATATTAGGTAATTGAAAGTAATAAAAGTACAGTGTATAGCAAATTAAAAAGCATTAGCAACTTATTCTCTTTGTTGCCTTGAGGAAGAGGTTCCTTATCACTAGCCTTTTACCTTTTGTGCACGTCACTGAATAGTACTACGTTCGAACTACATAGAACGATAATTTTTTCTCTGGAACAACGCGTACGTAGTAGAACATCCTGAACAAATCCTCCTTGATTAGGTGAGTTTCCTTTGCCATTGCGTAACATTGAATGACGGTTTCAAGAGACATATTAGGGAGACGTTTTGTTGTAACGGAAGGCGTTTTTAAATACGTAGACTGCTGCCGAAAACCTTTTTTTGGCCAAAAAGACATTAGTTGACATTGAAAATGAAAATGGCTTGGTTTTATTTTTCTTTTTGATGGTGTTGTGTTAAAAGTTGTTCTTAAAAATTAATTTGAAATAAGTTATTCAGCGTTGTTCGGATCAACAAGCGATAATTTACCTGAATGGGAAGTAGAGTTAAAACAATTACGCTCGCAAATAGATATAAAAGTTAATTAGGTTTTTAAAAATATATATATACTTTCTAATTTTCATGTATTTTATCTATGTCGGATCATTAGTATAAGAAAAATTTATATGCTTAACTATATAATTCAGAAGCGTTTATTTTTAGTAAATAGCAATAAAAAAAGTTACTATTGAATATTCGTTTTATGTAATTTTTATCTTGAATTTAATGGTAATTTTCTGAGAATCTTTAGAATAACTCTAATATAGTAAATTAATTGAAGGTTATAAGACGCATGAAAGTTATTTCTTTTATAAAATTCAATCTGCATGTTCGCATGTCCACTAATCTCCACACGCCTATTTAACGCGGCGGAAAGTCTTCTAGCTTTAATTCCAGAATTTCAATGGTGGTATCATAGAATAACTGCGGAACCGTTTCTATTTAAGACGGGAAATATGCCTATTTCTTTTATGTTTGTATTTTAAAATTTAACCTTTATTAAACTATAAAAAGAAACTGATAATCAATTTAAAGGGAAAATTATTAAAAAAAAAGAATTATCACAAAATTTTCTAATCTTTTAAGCTTGAAGTGGTAGATTAAGTTCGTTTTTTGCGATTATTTTTTTAAAAAAATTGACGCCTACATATTTTTTATCAGTAATCAACTGATAAACTATCCTAATTGTTACAGAAAAACCGCAAAAGGATTGCATCACATATCCTGGAATCTCATCTTAAATGTAATTTAAACCCACACAAAACATATGGTGCTCCACGGTTTCAGCAAGAAAATTCTTAAATCTTGTAATTATCAAATTACGCTGAAAGGGCGAGATGTTTACAGAAACCTCCTACGCAGAGGACACTGTGTTACGTAGTTCACAAATTCAATTAACCATGGAAAATTCTGTCGAACAAGGATTTAAAATATTCATGCACTAAAATAAATCTATAAAAATACCCATAAAACTTTTTAAAAAATTAATTTAGTGTTGTATATTTTATATCTTTTTTTGTAGAAAGAAAAAAGAACCATAAAAGAAGTTTTCTTAAATGCACACAAAGAAGACAACAGACTTCACAAGTTTCTAAATTTAGATCTCTTTATCTGGTGTCGTTAAATCTTTATTTTTTACCGTGTGAAAGAAAGAAAAATTTTATACTTTTTATTCTTAGAAGAAAGTCAAAGAATTAAGCATCTTTATCTACGTCAAGAAGTGTGATATGACGGAACGGTTGCCCTGACAACATAATACTTCATCTGCAGGTGGTGTATGTTGCCATTTCGAGTGATTTTTCTTAAAAGTGATAGCAAAAATCGATGATAAATCAATCATGAAAAAATTATGAAAGATTGTTTTTTTTAACATTGTGTATTTTTGCACAATACACATTTTCTGATTTATTAAAATTCATGTTTTGTAAGAGTCTTGCATTTTAGGGTCAACTATAAACAAAACGCCCGTTTACGTATTTTAAATTTATAAATGTATTTCCTAATTAGATTTTAACTTTAAAACTTAATAACAAAGATAAAATTAGTTGAACAGTTCTCTACAAAAAAGTGTACTTCCTTATATTAAAGAAGAACCCCAACTTTAGTATATATAAAGTTGGAACAGTAAATTTAAAACTGGTAAGTATATTTAAAGTTTCAGTTGAAGAACTAAAGTTTACTCAAAGATAAAAACTTTTTTTTAAAACAAACTAAATACTTTTACAACATAACAGCTTCTATTAAATTAATTCTTTTGACATATGATGTATGATATGGACTGCTACTTATACCAGTTCAACCACTGGCGTCATTTAGTGGTCAGTTTTTAAAAAAAAAATATGAGTGGAAAACTTGTCCCATCAGAAAACTTACCCCAGTCTCCCCTATTATATACTATAAAATGTATCGTGGATAATCGTGGAAAAAATATTTTTTATTTTAAAAAAATGTAAGCTATGCTTTATTTGCTGATTTGATTTTTTAAATGTAGTACATCCATTATATGAACATGTAAATACTATTAAATTAGTTATATATTATAATCAATTCAATATAAACCAAAAAAACTCATAAGCATGGTAAATGCAATAAGATAGTTTTAGTTTTTCTTCTTACTTCTACCTCTTTTGCAATCCTTTTTCTAACTCCCAACTCTTTCTCAAGATAAACAAAACAACGTTTTACAATAATTGTAAAACTTAATAAGATGAAGTAATATTGGCTTTCCTAGGTAATTCACCAAATCTATGTAACAACCATCTCTAATACATTTTTTCTGTGACATTTTCGCACGAAAATATGAGAAAGGGAAGGTCTAAAACAATCTAATTATAATTGTTCTTAGAAAAGAAAAAGAAACAGAAAAATTTCCTTGGGGTTTCTATAGCAACTTAGACAAAAAGTTGGAATGCAGAACATAAAATGATAATTTGCCTTTTGTGAATTCTAATTCTAAGTATTCATCTATGAAGAACTGCATAAAAACACTATCTCCACAGATCTGAATATAAAAAGGCACACCCATGAACCTATTTTATACCATTTTTTCTGGGACATTTTTGCACGAAAATATGAGAAGGGGAAGGTCTAAAACAATCTTTTTTCTTTCTATAAGAAATTATTTTTACAAAAGACTTTTTTTTAATATTTTGTTTAATCAAATTTAAATCAAAATTAGTTATTTAAGCAACTAGTGCCGAAAATAATACTTTATTAAGCGAGTGGCTTTTATTTCACGAGACCGTAGGTCGAGTGAAAAAATGACAAGAGCTTAATAAAGTATTATTTGGCACGTGCTTGCTTACAATTTTTTTTATAATAACGTGCAAAAAAGTATTTCTACCAATGAGTGATTTTCATGACATCATTTAGTTTCCATGGCGATATTCGAAAATGCAAAGTAGTAAAAGAAAAGTTGTAAAATAATTTTCTATTTTGAATCAAATGTTACTATAAATATGCATGTTAAGTAAAAGTATTGTTTGGCGTGAAATTTGTGTTCTTACTTTTGTCTTATTTAATTTCCTTTAATAATTTTTGTAGTACTTGTAGTTTCCATGGAGATATTAGAAAATGCAAAAGTAATGAACCAATGGAAATAAGTGAGTTTCGTGAATAATTTAGTTTCCATGAAGATATTCATGACATCATTTAGTTTCCATGAAGATATTCATGACATCATTTTGTTTTTCTACCAATCAGATACTCTTATTTACTTTACCGCACTAGTGCCGAAAGTACTACTTTCGGCACTGTCTGTGACGTAAGCACGTAAAGTGTCATTTTCGCAACGATTTATGAATGAATATGATATAAAAAAGTGAACTTTTTTGCACGTTGTTATAAAAAGCTATTTTTCTTGAGAATGTTTTTAAAAAATCATAATTTTAGGTTTGTGTTAAGGCTATTGGGTCGCTCAATACCAATCTAGCATCTTTTGCAACTGTACTTCTTAAAATATAGTAAAAACGACGAAAAGACAGCAGTCAAACTGCATCAAAATTAAAGGTTACCTACCAGTTTTATTCGAGTGGCCCAGACAGAATATTTCTTATTTTAGACATTTTTGCATAATTAGTAAATTGCAGGAAACTTTTTGATTTCCTTATTTTATCAGAAAAGGGAAAACGAAGAAGTTCTTGAAATAAAAGAACACAGTGTTGTTTTACTTGTACTTCGTATTTTCATAGAGACATTAGAACTCTTTGATGAATGCATTAATGCATATACGATACCCTTTTGAATTTTTACTCATTTAGTAGTTAGTATACGATACTTTTATAGCGGTATAATATTTCCTAACAGATAAGGCCGATTCAAAGCTTTCGTACTACAATTTACGTTTTAAACTTTTGATAAATTGTAATGCATTGAAATTTATTTATTCTTCGAAGAAAAAAAACTAATTTAATATCTAGTTTCTGGAAAAAACTTTAAAAAAGCAATGCATAAATTATAACCTGTTTCTTTCGAAATTACTATTTGTGTTTAAAAATAACGTTTATTTATATTTTTATCTAAAAATTCTTGGTAGGGTCAAGTGGGGTAAGTGTGATCGGGGGTAAGTGTGATAAACAGCTCTTGTAACTTTGGGAATCATTCTAAAAATCTGAAAGTTTGCAATATATAACATTAGACCGCTTATACTTAAACTAAAAAGAAATATTGACTTTAAATAATAGTTTAAAGATAGTTTTGAGCTTTTGAATTTAAGTGCAACTTTCTGGTTTTTTTTCAAATTCGAAAGGTTTTCTTCCAAATTCCATAAGTGTCATATTTTATAAAAATCCTGTTGTTTTCTCGTTCTCTGTTAGTAAAAAGAATAAAGGTAAAGATATAAAACTGCTTTGGTTTATTATTTCACATGTTGTGAAGTATGGAAGTACAATCACAGTTACCCCTCAAAATATCAGTTGTGGGTAACTGTGATAAGTGACATGGGGTAAGTGTGATAATCCAAAACAACCCATTTACCTTGTGCAAAACATACATAAATATAAAAAAAATATTATATTATTATTAAATTATAAATAATTATTAAAAAAATGAATAAAAATAAATGGAATTTCGTTTCATAATATGTCAGAGGATTTTGAATTAGAAATACCAAAAACTGACCTTTCTGCTGGATGCTACATTCTTGTTGCCTTTAAAAAAAAACGCACGGTAAAGCACTTTTTGGGACAAGTTCAGTCTGAAAATGAGGTGAATCGAGAAGGGATTACTGTAAAATTTGTTAAATATGGTAGCATAACAAAGACATTTTCATGGCCAAATATAGATGACGTGTGTATAATTGATGAGGACGATATTGTTTTGAACCTCCCATGTCCAAATATGGACGAAGAGAACGTCTGTATTTTTCGCAAGATTTTGAAATTTACAATCTGTAAAAAAAAGCAGTCTAACTAATAATAAAAATTGAATAGCACCATAGGTATTTTAACTTTAAAATTGTTTGTTTCTTTTACATCCTGACTTAAGTTTATTATATCACAACATGAACCAAAAACGAAAATTCTCAATTGATTTTTCTTATCCGTATATTTCTAATCAGATGTAAAATGCTCATAAATATATGTTTATATTAAAATTGTTAAGAAAAATGTATGCTAGGTAATTTATGTGGCTTGAAAACACTTATTGCAACTGAAATCACACTTACCCACATCAAAATCACACTTACCCCTATGTGGGGTAAGTGTGATAAAACTGCAATGGATTTTGAAATGCAAATATTATTCACTTAAATTTGAAATTCAAACATATAAATTTTTTCCTACATAGGTATGTTTCTTATAATAATTCACTACCAATTTTAGGATTTGGAATTTACTTGAAGCAGAGAACTATTTTTTTAAAGGAAAAATGCAGAAACCCTATCACACTTACCCCACTTGACCCTATAGGTATTTTTTTAATGAATAATTTGTCTGTATAAAAAGTTATTCTGCAACATTGAAGGGTTACTTGATTTTTTGAAATGCATGACGAGTATGGAAGCAACTATTTAGTTTAAAAAAATAGTTGTAGTACGCCTTTTTATAAAGAATAAAATTTTCTACCCTACTCAGGTATACATTATACTACGACAAAGTAAATGCTTCAAGGTAAGGGTGAATTTTCCACTTCTTCCTATAAAAATATAGAAATGTTAAGAAACTATTAATGTAACGGTATACTAAATTTTTACAGTGTATACAAAATAACGACAAATTCGAAACTATTTGAAGACCAAGTAATTAACATAGTAATTAAAATTTTGTGTTTCCTGTAGCTTTACTTTATTGCTACATATAATAGGGAAACTGTTTTTGATGTTTTGTCACAGTACGATGCGTAACCCATATCAACAGTCATAATAGATATATTTTTATATGATAGATATATTTTTATATGTTTTATATCTTTAACTGAACCTTGACATTTTACTATATTCCATCATATCATAATTTTTAGCCCACGAATGAAGTTTTTTGAGATTTTTGTGACATTTCTAAAATTCCACAAAGATTTTCCCTCAAGCACAAGATAGGATGGTTGAGGGAGAAAGGCGAGAATCATTCCTATAAAGGTTGAGTAAATACAACAAAAGAAAAAAAGGCAAATATGTCGAAATAGGTGTGATATTATTTTTATGATGATTCCATTTGAATTTGTTGATATATCAAAAAGATTCCTAAAAGAATTTGACCTACTTCTCATGTTTGACATTTATTCTACTAGCTGATACACCGGTTTCACACACGGACTAACATCCCCGGGGATTCGCATAAACGAACTATGTATTTAAGCGAATTTATAAGAAATTTTTTTGTAAAGTCAGAAATTGATAGAGCGATTGACATTTTATTGCTTAAAAATATTTTTTTTTAATGAATAGAGTCAGTATGGTAAACTACTGACATAACTGTAAAAGCATATTCCTGATTCAACAATAAAAATTTCGATAAGTTTGTAATTTATACAAAGCCACATACATTTTTTTAACTTAGCTTTTCTTCTGTCATATTGTTTACATTTGTTATTGTCTATATTTCGAAGAAATATACAAACAAGTAAATCACGCACAGTTCTTATAATATTACTTTACAAATATATTTTTGGCCATAATGACTCAAATTATATTGTTTATGTGAAGTTAAATTTAAAATTATCAAATGCCATAAAAAAGAGATAAAGTATATGCGTCAAGTGAACCTTCTACGTTAAAAAATCTTATTTTCGAACAGTTGATTGAGGTAGGAGAAGTTGGAACACTTTTCTCTTCCCTAATCGAACTTTCTGAAGACAGCTGCTTTCACAAATACAGATTTATAACAGGTGCATTGTGAGAATTAAACAACATGTGTCAGGTGTGTGATAACTGAAAATTAATTATTTGTCAAAAAACAAATGAAATCATTCAACGATTAAACAATGTGATGTCACTAATAAGATCTGTCTTAAAAGCATCAATTTTTTTAACTCTCAATTCTTATATTTTTGTTATTTACAAAGCAATTGCTCTATATTGCTAGATTTTTAAAATAGTATCAATTAAAAATATAATCAAAACATGTTTACCTAACTTTTTTTAACCTAACATAAATTTTCAGATTATAACATTATAACTTTAACCATTAAATCAACTTTTTTTGTTTAATTTAAGTTATTTTTATAGTTATAAAATACAAATAATTTTAATTATTTCTTTAATTTGAAAAGAAAGTTAACCAAAATCGCTTTTAAAATGTAAAATGTTGAATTACACCCTGATTTAGCTAATATTGATATTAAGATATATTATAGAATGCAAATTTGTGACGAAACTACTCCTGTACTTTTCAACAGAATTTCATAAGATTTAAAATTCCATCAACTTCTTGACTTAAAAAACATATTTGGATTAACAGCGTTATTAGACATCACAAACAATTTAAAGTATCAATCACAATACTCTTTCGATCTTTATCAACATTCTGATAACGAAACGAGCCCCCAAAATAACGTCACACATCCTCTACTTCCATATAAGCTCAAGTTCGGCACAACAACCGGCGATTCCTTCATCAAAAGCATGCTTCCTCGGCAACACAACTTCGAACCATCAATAAACAGTCCAGTTTTAAATTTTGAGAGATTAGGTCCATGTGCGTCAATGTTGTGCAACGATTGTCAAGACATTCCAAGAGCTGTCATCAAAGGGATCTCTGCAATAGTTTGATAAAGGTGGAACAAACACATGACTTATCTTAAGCAAAAGGGTTTTAAAAAATATTAGTTGTGGCTCATGATATGGAGATGGTAGGTGCAGATGACTCAACTCTCTGGTAGGAATTGCCACCTTTGTTGAAAATGTAACTATATAATTGTTTGTCCAACCATCCCCCACAATGGGGCCAAATTGTTGGTAAATAGCGTGATATTTGGCCAACAATATTCCAACTATAGTAATGATCACAAAAAATTGGAAGAGTTCGTAGCCGGTTTAGTGTTTGGGCCGGTTTAGTGTTTGGACAACAAAATTGAAACCATGTATTTGGTATTTCCAAAATTTCCGTTTAAAAAGTGGGTTCATCTTCGAGTGAAAGAGTGCCAACGCTTAACGTTGGTCAACCATACGCAATGCATTGATTCAACCTTCGACAAAACATTTAGCTAATTGGGACGTAAAACTCGATATTTTGCGTACAATAACGGCAGATTATGAATGTTAATTGTAGAAATATTTTTTCGGTGTAATGTCTTAAACATTTTTGTCCAACTAACTGAACTAAAACATCCAGATATTGAAATACATTAAATGAGGGAATTAGATAAAAGAAACTTTAAGGGAAAGTTTGTTTTCCGATAGTGATGACAGGTATTATCTAGAGCTTGGTACTTGAAAGAGTTGCTTAAAATTTATGGGAGTTTGTGTAAAACTGGTGGTGAAGTTAGTTTAACAAATACTTTATCCTGTTGTTAAAGATATCATTTACGACCCTTTAACATTTTTCATTCTTATTTGACAGTTTTTGTATCTATTAGACATTTCTGGAACACGTGAAGAAATTTTAAGTAAATATTTGTTCACGCTTTATAGATTTGAAATGATACGGTTAATCCAATGCGCACTCAATGAGTCATGCTTTGCTACTGGGTTCAACTAATGCAGGATAAGGAAACATTGACTTATGCAAAAAAAAAAACTGAATCTTTGTACTTTCAAATAAACATTTTTGCTATTTTGATTTGAAAAGACACTGACTGACAATGTTATGTAAGTGTTAAAAAGAAGTTTTTACTTTCTCATATGAAGAGTGCAGTCGTTACCAAGAAAATTGTAACTTATGCAATGAGTAAAAAAAAAACCATAAAAAATCAAATAAAAAATTTTAATCAAAAAAATTTGATCGAAATCAGAAAATAAAATTTGATAATTCCCCAGTCCAAAAAGCCCAGTTTCCATTTTTTCATTCGAAAGAATTAAAAACAAGATATCCCAAAAGAACTGTAGAATAGTCTACTTCCCTATTTATAAATCTTTGTGCAATAAAAATTCAGATGTTTATATACATCTTGTTTTCTGTTTTATATTTTAAAAACTTTTTCATTTGCTGTGCTGCCAATTTCGAATTAAACGGAACTAGCATTTAATGTCATTCTTTCTAATTAAACATGTCCAGGAAACAACTGATAAAACAATTATTTACATCAATTACTTTAGACAATGCTCATTTTTGTTTCAAGACACCTAAACTTTACCCTTTAAATTCGAATTCAACGAAAAGTTACCCTTCAATTTTCCAAACAATTCAGCTCGTCGTTATATGTCACGTATTATGCCATCAGACAGCGAAATCACGTCAAAAGACAGCTGTTATTATCAAACAGGGTTAAAGTCTTATACAGCTGCCATTGCCAATAGGTCAAAAGTCATTGTGGTGATTATTATATTCATTTTATGCGATTGCCGCAAAAGATAATTTACTTTTTGACAGTTACTTAAACAGAGTTTTGTTATTGCTTTTGTACATTAAATCTCTTGTTAGTAGATGTACAGTTGGCATCATGAATTATCTTCAGTATGGCCATTAATTCGTTTGGCAATCTATAAAACAATGAAATTTGACTTTTAGTACATCGTCATTATATGAATTAGCTGTGAATTTTATATGTGATATTTGGTTATGATAACAGTATATAATACTTACTCCTTGATATTTTATTTGACAACTTTCCACTTTATTAATTTAAAAGAGATGCACAAAACAAAATAGAATCTAAATAAGTTTACTAATTTCTGAGACAGAAGAATTTCATTTCGGACATAAATTCAATAATAACACCGGATAAGATAAAAGCGCCGATCCGTTATCAAAAACTCACCGGCAACCCGACAGAAAATCATTTTTTGATATTTTTTACTGCTACCTTTTATCTTGAGAGTTCAAATGTTAAATGTCAAATTGTATTCAAATTCAACGCATTATATTGTGTGGCTAAATGTACAAATACTTATCCTAAGCTTCGATAACAAAGAATACAATAAAAGAATATGATAACGAAACACGAAAAAGTTTTTGTAACAAGATACTACTGCGAATAAGGAAGTCGGAAACAATGTTAAAAGGTCGATGTTTTCCCTACTGTGTCTTGTTCGACATTTTCGATTCTCACAACTTAGCCCTGCTTATTTTGTCACGCAATGGCGCAAAATTCCGAGCAGCGAAACACGTGCACACAACTCGAAAAATTTTCGACGCGAACGCCTCACGGTGTCAAACTCGTTCTTGCACCACGGGTGGTCACCGTTATTCTCCATTAGTCCATTACATTTGGCACAGCAACTTCGGAGAACTGCCTTTTGGCACGTGAAAAACATCAGAACTTAATTAACGTCTCCGCTTCGTCTTCGTGAAATGGGATCCTGTGACCCTGAAATGAGAGAATATTTGCCATTTTTCTCAGGCGTTTCTCAATGTGTTAAAAACAGTGATAACTTATTGTACAGTTTAAATACGAATGGAGAGTAATTAAATTCATTGCAATTTATATGCATCGAAAAAGTTCGTATCCTGCCCATTTAACGGACTTTTAAAATGAATATCGAATAGATGTTAATAATAAATAATCGCATCTAATTTGGTTGAAAAAAGTAGGATGGAAACTTTTATCGTTAACGGTAATTTTTTTAATTACAAAGACATTAAATTGATTAGCTTTACCATAGCTTTTTCGTTCTCAAAAAGTTATTTCTCAAAATAACAACGAATCGATTAATTGAGAGAGCGAGAGAGTAGTCCGAAACCGTATCCTGTAACAAAATATCCTGGATAAATAATACTTATAAATTGGTTTTGTTCCTGTAAGATTGTCCTCAACAAACCATAACTGATATTACGATGTTTTTATTCAAATAATAGTTTGTTTGTAATTGTTTTTCTGTGGACAAAGAGTTCTTATAATTTGATTTGTTGTTGTATACATAAATTAAATCTAGTGTTATAAAAAGTATTCGCTTTCAAATAATCGTTAGGTTTCATGAAATGAAATTCTTGTTCCTTATTATCTGGTATAAGTACTAAAAAAACTGATAGAAAAGTTTTTGTGTAGTACTCATAAGAGTATACAAGATCTATTTTCCTAAATTAGTTTTTATTCAAATAAACCTTTAAGATTCTTGTCTACATTGGCAATTATTTTTAAAGAAAAGAAAAAAACTATGAATCAAAACTTTTTTTAATTTTTAAAGTTTTCTCTAATTTTTTCGAAATCTTTCAAACAATTTAAAATATATTTTTAGAGAAAAAAACTCTATGTTTTAATTTAAACAAACCATCAAAAAATACGTCAATTTTAAACCTGAATTGTTTAAAAAACATAAAAACGAAATAATACATCGAAAAAATGCGTTTTCGACCAAAGAAACTCCACTAAAAATAATAATGGTATACAAAATCTATCTATATTTTTATCATAACTTTTTTTAAAATCATCTTTAAAACTCGAAATTAAACAACAACAACAAAACGCGAAATTGAAATTTAAATATATATTTAATATGATTCATAATATTGTTTTCACTACGTTGTATGATTCCTAAAGGTGAAACAGCTTCTACAGGTTAAAATTGAAGACAAATAAGGGTTAAAAATGCCCGTCGTATCTCAAAATTTACACTGAAAACACTCAATGAAAAATGTATCTATTCTCAAAACGGAACGCCGAAACAGAATATTTTCAAAAGTATAGAATGACGTAAGCAAAAACTATGAAACATAAGGAAATGCAAATCAAGTGTTACATTTTCAAATTTATAAATTTCCCGTGATTCCCTCTTTTCTATCTTTCCAACACTGTTTGTTCAAAACGTCAATCATTACTTTACCATCAACCAACAGCCTTTCAAAAATTAAATTGTTTTGAATAACCTTGACGTGACAAGCAATAACCGCTGTCACCTGTCTCATAAAAAAATACATAGTGTTCTCCATTGATGCGTCAAAAAGAAATCAACTCTATGAAGAAATCTCGTTGTAGGTTTTAAATAAAATGTGTATCTTTAAAAGCCATCTGGAGCAGTTCCACACGAATCGAAGAAGATGTGCTCGGCTACACACCACACGGACAAGAGGTTTCCGACTCGACCCATAAAGTACCGCTATGACACTTCAATGTTAGAGCCGTGGTACATAAAAACGGCATGCTGGCTTTAATGATAAGTGAAAAGCTGCCTCTTATCTTTGTCGTGCAAGTCGACAAGTCTGAGAACATGCACTTTGATATTGTTTACCTGTCTCTGTAACAGGTAACATATGCAAAAGCTGAGCATAATTTTTGCCACACTTAACAGTTTTATTTATTTTCTTATTCAACTGATATTGGGTGGTTGATTTTGATTAAGCTATATATAGATATTGATAAAAGCTATATTTTAGTAAGAAAACCATAAATCGATGCAGTTGACAAGTAATACTAGTTACCATAACTATTTTGAATTATGATAGTAAATGGTGGTGGCATCTAGATATCCATTTAGAAAATCCCTTAAATTGCATTTTATTGGACAGAATTGAATGATTTTTTTTTATCAGTTCACCAAAATGAAGTATTAAACATAGTTGTAATTTTGATGCGGAGTTTTCGGACTGGTGAATCTTATAAACGATAATTTCACAATTCCTTAAAAATCATGTAAGACATCAGAAATTAACTTTTTTTCCCATTTACAATTTATGGCGTACATTCAAAATATAATTGTTTTATGAGGTCTTCTTGGTCCAAAAGTCACTTTTATGTGTGATCGTCAGTCTTTTTATACACTATAGTACTAATTCTGAACTTCACCGAAAAATAACTTGGTGCAGACTTAGCTTTAAAAATATGACATTTTTAACGAGAGAAAGCATTTAACTGGAATTGAATCGCAAATGTGAACGAGAAATTTTATGTAGTTTGTGCTAATTATTATGTAAAAAATATCTTAATGATTTCATATAGTTGTCTGGGCCAAGTCTGATGAAAACTTTTAAAATATCTATTATAAATAATAATTAAAACAAACAACAAGAAATGTTTCAGCCAAATGTTGTTTTTGCATGCACAAATGGAACGGCCACTCCTTCTTTTGAAGTCACAGATGCGCCAAATGTTGTTTTAAACCCCGCAAACAAACCACCCGGCAGCAAATTCGTCTTAACTAGAACGGACACGCTTATGGTGGCGTCAGGGTTACGTCAAACATTGTCTTCTATCCCACAAACAAACCACTCTCCACCACGTTCGAATCTTCCATTCCAATCATACTTATTGTCTCAAGATAAGAATTGAATCTTTTTAAATCTCTCTACAGGATATTGTGGTCCGTGGACGGGAACTGTTCTGTATAAGTAACCTACGTTTCCTACCCCTTACCTGAAGTGGTCTATCGTCGTTGTGTTATGTTCCAAAACTTGAGCCGGAAGCGACAAGGGGGATCAAGAGAAAACCGAAGATTAATCATAGAATTTTCATGTCCTTGCATCACGAAAGCGGCATTATGATATGAAGATGGTGACTAGCTTCTGCAAGTGCACTTATGCGAAATTGTTTATATGCATTTTTGATTTTTTTTTCTTTTTTTTGTAAAGGGGGTATAGACATTGATAAAAAGTTCTTAATATTTCAGAGGAGGAATTTAAAATTATGGTTCGTTGTGGGTCTATGCAACTATCTTACTGAAATTAACGAGTATTTTGTAATGTTTATGTTCATAAAATCATAAAATGACTTTGCAATCAATTTCAGAAAAGTGGTCGAGTCATATAGTATTTTATCAGTTTTTAAATACCAATAAGAAACCATTTCAGAGCAACTCCCTATAGAGTTTAAGTTAGAATCTTGTAAGGCCATATTTGAGGTTTCTGGAAGCTCAATAAATTATACCATTCATTTGCAATTGAAACCGTACTATTGCTTACCGTACTATTGCCGTGATATTGCTTCAGTTTTTTCAATAAATAAGATATTGCATTATTATTATGACATTTTTATAGTGGAAAGATTTCTATAGTTTATGGTTCTCAGTTATAATTCTATATTTAGACGATTCACAGAAAACCAATCAAGTTAAAAGAAACACATTTTTATTCTATTTATTTTAATTTTTTGAAGTCGGAAAACTGAGTTTTAGATGGTTTCATTGTATAGAAGTTGAGTACACCTACTACTTTCATTCTAAAGTACTTACATTTATTTTTACTAGGAATTTTTTCTTTTAAACTTCTTCTGTATGCCCAATTGCCCATCTACGAGGGCTGTTTTTTTTTCAACCTCTCAACGAGGGCTGTAACAAAAAGATGGGTTAAAATACAAAAAATATTATTTTACCAAAAGTAATGTACAATACTGCTTATTTCTCCACATAATCACCTTGATGATTAAAGCATTTTTCATATCTGTAAACAAGCTTTAAAATACCCTCTTCATAAAATGTAGCCGCCAAGTGAGAATTGAGAGCTGTTATTCGTTTCTCACAGACAGAAGGGAACAGTGCAACAGAAATTCATTGAAGAATGAATAGAGTGTATGGAGACACCTTTATGAGTGATGGCGTTGTTCTTGAACGCTGTTGAAAATGTAAAGGTGGCCGTACTGATCTTCATGAAGAAGGGAACCAAGGAAGCAAGTCTGTTGCTACAGACGGCATTGTTCAGCGAGTTGACCAAGTGTTTAGGAAAACTCGAAGGTTTACCATAAGTGAATTATGGATTAGCATAGTGGCTTGGATTGTAACGCTTCCTAATTGCCGTGGAGCTCAAAGAAACCGCCACAACTACCTTCAAATCATTGGCGGCTACATTTTATGAAGAGGGTTTTTCAAAGCTTGTTTACAGATATGACAAATGCTTTAATCGTCAAGGTGATTATATGGAGAAATAAGCAGTATTGTACACTCTTAAAACAAACGAGCGGTTTTAACTCAGTCTGAGTTAATTTCCACTCCTTTACGTGCCGAAAATGCACTTCCCCTATAGGAGTGGATTTCACTCTTTTTGCGGAATGGGTAAAAGAAATAAAAGAAAACAATCTACGTCCTACACTCTTTAAACGAGCGGTTTTAACTCAGTCTGAGTTAATTTTCACTCCTTTCCGGTGCCGAAAATGCACTTCCCCTATAGGAGTGGATTTCACTCTTTTGTTTTAAGAGTGTAAATTACTTTTGGTAAAAAAAATCTTTTTTTGTATTTTGACTCGTCTTTTTGTAGTAATCTTACACGTTACCAGTCGCTATTGATTGAAACTTTCCAGCCTAATTTTTTTTTAATTTTAAAGAAGGTTTACCATAAGTGAATTATCGATTAGCATAGTGGCTTGGATTGTAACGCTTCCTAATTGACGTGGAGCTCAAAGAAACCGCCACAACTCCCTTCAAATCATTGGCGGCTACATTTTATGAAGAGGGTTTTTCAAAACTTGTTTACAGATATGACAAATGCTTTAATCGTCAAGGTGATTATGTGGAGAAATAAGCAGTATTGTACATTAGTTTTGGTTAAAAAAATCTTTTTATTTTATTTTGACCCGTCTTTTTGTTACAGCCCATCGGACGTTGAAAAAAAACAACCACAGCCCTCGTAATATGCATTGAAATATATTTTAAGTTATTTTGATAAATATATATAAATTTTGTTATGAGTGTCACATTTTCTAATTTCCGTTCAAGGAATTGAACCACCCTTGTCCTTTTTTAAGTGGATTGTTCTTTTTGTGCAAATGACAATAGCTGTAAAAGAAAATAATTTCTACTACTATTAGAAAACAAGAAGTTCTGAAAAAACTGGAGCAGCTTACTTTCCTGTTATTTTAATACTCACTGAAATTCCTGTAGTACGAATTAACAGATAGATGAAAAAAGTGTAAAAGATACAGTATGTATCTGTTGTCTTGCCTATCTAACAAAATAATATTGTTTTAATTAGACTTAGAACTAAGCTAAAACAGACCTTCATGGGACAGACGGACGAAAAAGCGTACGGACAGACAGATAAAAAGTTTTTAAAAAATCGGTCTCTGAATTCATATCTGTCTCACAAAATAAAGAATTTTTAAAATCAGATGGTTATAACAAAATTTCGAATGGGGTACAGAAATATACGGGAGGTCCGACGGGCAGACGGAAATCAAAACGCGATGTTAATACATAATTTTCTTCTTTTTTTTTTAATTCTTTGAAATTCAAAATGGAACGCTGTGTGCCACTTTCTTAATAAACAAAAAATGAACCATCAAACAATCATATTATGCTATATATTATGACATCTTTCAAACATATTTATGTATAAAAAAATTTCTTCAACTATTCATTTTAATTAATGTTTTTCATGTTATATTTAATGTGGCAACCGTAATTTGAGTGACTAAAAAATCATTTTTAATGCTATTTAAATGAGCCTACTGTCTTCGGGCAAGTAGACATATATTTTTCTGGACGAACAGAGAGACGGACAAAAAGTATAAAAGATAGGTCTCTTATCCATACCTTCACCTAAAAAAGAATTTTTAAGATCCGATCGAGTGATACACTCTTAAAACAAACGAGCGGTTTTAACTCAGTCTGAGTTAATTTCCACTCCTTTCCGTGCCGAAAATGCACTTCTCCTATAGGAGTGAATTTCACTCTTTTTCGGAATGGGTAAAAGAAATAAAAGAAAACAATCTGCGCCTACACTCTTAAAACGAGCGGTTTTAACTCAGTCCGAGTTAATTTCCACTCCTTTCCGGTGCCGAAAATGCACTTCTCCTATAGGAGTGAATTTCACTCTTTGTTTTAAGAGTGTAGAACCGATTATGGTAGGGGGTGCGGATAAACGGACATTCCAAGCAGCCTGTCAGTAGGTACTTACTTTTCATAATTTTTTTTAATCTTCTTTAAAATTTAAAAAAAAAAATAGGCTGGAAAGTTTCAATCAATAGCGACTGGTAACGTGTAAGATTACTATAATTTAAAAATCAAATCCTAAACACTTAAGACCTTTTCCCGGTCTAAAGCTGGACTAATGAGAATAGATGATGTTGCAGATAAATCATTTAATAGGTGTTAAGAATAATAATTAAAAAAAATAATATAAATAATTTTATAAAGTGGCAATAAATCCCAACGACTTCTTTTCCCTACTTTATGCTAAAAGAAAAATACATTTTTGCTTAGCAAGTACAACATGAAGTAAATAAAATCAAAGCTTGGGAACCTCTGATTCAGCCTAAATACGGAACACTAATGTTAGAAAAAAATTTCATTTAAAGAAAATAACTTTTAAAAATCTCTTGAAGGCTGGATCTGCTTGCTTTTGTTTACATTAATTCATGTTTTGTTGGAATTTACGATTTAGGTACTCTTCCCCCTCCCCAATCTAAGAAATTATTACCCATAAAAAGTACTATCCTATCCTTTAAAAATAACTGGTTATTTTAGTGCCGATTTATTATTCTATTTTTAAATAAATCCAGAGGCTCTTCTCGTGGTAAACAGAATCGTTATCTTTAAGCTTTATTTCTAGATCTAAAATTACACACAAATTGTTTGTAAAAAGCCATCAAAAGTAATTTGAGTGTTTTTTAAATAGTTATTTTCAAATTTACGATAGAAAAATCTCGATTACCTATCAATCTATTTCAGTCATGATTGCTTTAACATCAGTCCCGTATGGAACTATGTATTAGCTATCTAAGACAAAATCATAATCAATGTTTTTATCAAATAAGACAAAATCTAATTTGAAGAGTCCATATATTTTATTTAAAAGTATAATAGCTTTAATCTTTTCGTAACACGTGTTAAAGTGATCTCAAAAAATATTTTTTATGTAATTTTTATAGAAAGATCATCAACATTCCACAGTCACTTTTTTCGGAATCGAATTTTTTTTTTTAAATGAAAAAGTAGGTATTGATATGCTGAAGATGTCCGTTTGTCCATCCGTCTGTCCGTATCCGTACCCTAATTCCAAAATCAGTTATATCCTCCGGATCTTAAAAATTCTTTTTATTTTTGTTTGTTAGAAAGGTATGACCTCAGAGACTCAACTTTCAGACTTTTGTCTGTACGTCCAGGCGGACATCTGTCTACTGATTGTCGGCGAATTATTTTCCATTGAATTAACATTGGAATTTTAATTTTAAGTCATTTAAATTGCTGTTGCCACGTCAACAATGGCAGGAGAAACTTTATTTCAACTATTTAATTTGTTATGGTTTTTCAAATTAGTGGTAATTACGAGTCGACTTATAAATACAAAATTTGTCAAATAGAAAATTGACAATAGATTTTATTTTCGGGCCAAAGTTACCCTAAACCTTTAGAAATGCAAACCTATTTTTTTTTACCTTTTATATACCAACAGGGGTAAATATTAACCCCCTAGAATTTTTGCTAATAAAATCGTTCTGAAAGCAGCAATTTGCCTCATTAAGTATATGATATTTTTTTAAAGAAATTTTAGGAGCAAATTCAATTTTATTGAAGTTATATAATCTAGTTTGTGAAAAATCGATTTAAATAACAGACGACAATGTCACTGACCAGCTTAACTCTATAAATACACCTATCCTACCAGGGGAAAATATCTACTCCGGTGTAGTTCTAAGGTTAAGGGTCAAAGTTGCTGCATTTGATGGTAAGGGTAAATTGACATTGAAATATGTAATGTCAAATAGTTTCTTAATTATTCAATAGACGACTGTCTTTCTTCTTTTTTAAAGAAACTTAATCACCTTCGTGAAACATCTCTAAGCAGGGCGATTAACCTTCATTTCCAAATTAACATTTTCTCCCTTTCCAACACCAAACCATCTTCGAAGTTGTCATCTCCCCCTAAGCCGCATTAACCTCGGCAACTCAAGTGTGTAATTGAATTAGTGCAGGTAAACCAACAAGGGTGACATTTCTTTTCCTGCTGTGCACTGATGCCCCATGAAGAAAAACACTTTCATGGTCTTGCTCTTGGCGTCCTTTCGCTCAAGCATTTTATTTTCACGCTACAGAGAAGATTTATTGTTTGGTTTCGACTTTATCTTGTTCGAGGACAGCAGAGAAAGGAAAGACAAAACTTTGATGGATAATTTAAGGATTTTTAAATTTACGAGCTTTGTTTTTTATATTAGAAAATGATATGCTTGCAAAAAAGAGTATTACTGTGCACGAAAGCGATTCCATGGATTCATATATGAGTAGCGTAAAAAAAATTAAACTAGTTTGATTTTTTGCACAAATTTGATTATTGTGTATCATAATAAATTTCAGAGTATAAATGCCATTCTTCAGAGGGGCTAAAAACTGTTGCTTTCCTTCTCTCTTCTTTGTTGAGCATATATTTTTTTTGCAGCACTCAATTGATTCTAAGGATTGATTACATAATAAGTATACGGATTTGCAAGAGCTGGACCCGTTTTTGTACAGCTATATGCTGAGTATGAGTATAATGTGGTGAGACTGTCTGTGGAACGTAACCCCTTGTAATTTATTCCTGTCCAAATTTTAATTGTACGACAAAATCTAAGATCACTCGGCATTAATGTATTTTATTTATCTTTATTTATGTGTAAGATTTTTATCTGTTCAGAATAGTTTATAAAACAGTTAAATAGTTCTATAAAATTTAACTGAACACAATATATTGCATAACGGCTGGTAATGGCAAACAATCCTTCTATCTCAGACCCGATCGTTCTAGTTATAATCTCTTCGTTCCAGAGGTACACATACGTGGACCATTGTAAAATTCACTTCAAAACCTAATTTTACAATTTTCTACTGTAAACTAGAATGTTCAAGCTCCTAAAAAGCATCAAGATCGAAGCAGATGATTTTTGTATGAAAAATGACGTATCAAGGTAGCCCCCTGCCTTGAGGGGTCTAATTTTTAAATACTTTAAAATTAACTAATTTTTTTAGTGGCAATGATGAATAATAATGTTAAATGGAATATTTAGCCAAAAAAAATTTAATTAAAATTTTATTTTTAAAAATATTTGATAATAAATTTTGAAGAAATTTGCCTTAAATATAAGCCTTTCGCAAAACATCATAAGTCAAAAAATAATTAATTTGTTCCGTAAATATTAAGCAGAGTCATTCATTAGACCTTATTACATGTTTTGAAATGATATTTAAGCAAAACTCTTAATATTTTAGGAATTACATAGTATTAAAGCGATGTTTATAGAAATTTTTCAAAAATCAAGGAAATTTTAATAATAAAAAGTCCATAAAATAAATTCTATTAGTTATTTTACTTAGATCTTATTTCAAAACACACATGAACTTATAATAAACGTGCTATAAAAATTTTATTACATTATATCAAGTAGATTTTGAGATATCGGGTTTCAAAAAATCATTGTTGTTGAAAACTACAGTTCTTCAGAAAACGCGTTTAAAGTATAAAGTTCTATCTTCCACTACCGGTTTGGTTAGGGGAAAAATTCGACACACTATGCTTCACTGAAATAGCTATAACTTTTGATTAAACTATCGTAGAATAAAAATCTATACAGTATTTTAAACGTAAATAATATGGCTTCTTTTTGAAACATTAAACAAAATTTGTGAAAATTGTCAAAATTTGCCGTTTTCAAGGTAGGTCTCAAGAGAGGGTCAAGCCGATTTCGGAGGTTTTGGAGAGAAAAAAAATTCAGCGGTAAATTTATAAGACGTTTTACACTAAATAATTGTTAGAATGGACTATTAATTACAAACAAATGACAGAGCTATTCTTTTTATTCACAGCACTCTAAAATTATGTGATTACACAGCTCAAAACCTCAAATTACACTAAATTGACGTCCTTCTCCCCCCCCCCCCCTCCCCCCACAGTTAACTCCGCACAATCAATTTTTTTCAAAATTACATACTTTTAACTTAACTTTTAAATGTATAAACGTTTGAAAAAATATATTTATATAAAGAATATGTGTGTAGGATTTTATTCGGGAGTGAAGAGGTTAAAAACAAAACTGAATTGTCTTGTAAATTACGTGAATGCACCACTGTTGTCGATCCCAAAAAGACTTTGAAATAGTTTTTATCTCCACAATAACACTTTCCTTAGTAACAATTTCTATTTTTTCCCGCCTCCTCTAGTACTTTTTTCAGAAGTATAAGCCAGGTATTGATTGTTTTACTATGAAAATCCGTTTTTCTTAGAAACAATCTACACTACCACTAGTGGTATCAGGCAAAAAAAAATCGTAACCTTATGTCCTCTGTATTTTATAAATGACCTATAGTGAAAAACTTTGACTTTTAAATTTGCCCTTCAAAGAACAAGAACTAAAATAAAAACTATTCCCTATTTCATATATGATCCCCTCTTGATTATATACGACCACCATCGGCAATCTGCGGCCTTTTGACGATTTTTGTGGCTGTTTGCTCTTTTTTAAAATCCGAAATTATAAATACGTTGATACGTAAGTCATTCAGTACTTCTTCCTTTATAGATATAGATGTAAAGAATTTATCTATCCTCAAATTAGAATGGGTCAAAATCCCGAATGGGTCAAAATCCCGAATGGGTCGAAATCCCGAAAATAGATTTTTTGTCCATTTCTCGATTTTTTTTTAAATATTAGAGATTATTGTGTGTGTATGAGTGAAATGAGTGAGTGAGTAGAGTGAGTGGAGTGAGTGAGTGGAGTGAGTGAGTGAGTGGAGTGAGTGAGTGAGTGGAGTGAGTGAGTGAGTGAGTGGAGTGAGTGAGTGGAGTGAGTGAGTGGAGTGAGTGAGTGGAGTGAGTGAGTGGAGTGAGTGAGTGGAGTGAGTGAGTGGAGTGAGTGAGTGGAGTGAGTGAGTGGAGTGAGTGAGTGGAGTGAGTGAGTGAGTGAGTGGTGAGTGAGTGATGAGTCACTCAGTGAGTGGAGTGAGTGAGTGGAGTGAGTGATTACTAACTCACTCCACTCACTCACTCCACTCACTCCACTCACTCCCCTCCACTCCACTCACTCCACTCCACTCCACTCACTCCACTCACTCCACTCACTCCACTCACTTCACTCACTTCACTCACTCACTTCACTCACTCACTTCACTCACTCACTCATTTCACTCACTCTCACACAATAATCTCTAATATTTAAAAAAAAATCGAGAAATGGACAAAAAATCTATTTTCGGGATTTCGAACCATTCGGGATTTCGACCCTGTCGGGATTTTGACCCATTCGGGATTATGGCCTTTCGGGATTTCGGCGTTCGGGATTCTGGCTTGTCGGGATTTCGGCTTTCGGGATTGTGTCCGGAACCCGGCAGTGACATGGAGGGGGTAGGGGTAATCGCTTGCGTTTCGTAACGATTCGGAAAATTTCACTTTTGCATTGGAAATCTATTTTGCATAAAATGAAGTTTTTTAGAAAAAATCTTAATTTTTTTTTTTTATCATAAGATCATCATAAGAAACACTTTATTTCAGAAAGAGGATAGGGGGATTATTATATGCTACAACGTTGGCATTATTAGCCTCCTACATTTTACAGACCTTTTCCTAACGGTACTTCGTAACACGCTGTAAATTGTGACACTATCTTGACCAATCAGAGGACTAGCAGCTACTTACTACAGAGGACTGGTCCTACTACGTTAGGACCTGGATGAATACCAAAAGGCCCAAAAAATCCGATTACACCCAGGCCCCCTTTTTTCAGATATTAGCTAATGACCAGTTAGTCCTTGGACAACGGAAATGCAAATATAATGTTGGTCTATTCCTATGAATAAATTATTTAACCAAGATAAAAATTAACTTTTTTTTCTTTCGAAGTTAATTTTTAAAGAAATATATAAATATGCTTTTTTTTCAAATTTCAAAATCAAAGGAAAATATTAATATTAACTTTTTCTTTGAAAAAGGGGGGGGGGGTGCAACAACGTGACGTAATTTTAGGGGGAGGGGTTCGATCAAACGTGACGCAGCGTGACATAGGGGGAGGGAGGGGTCAAAAAAGTCTAAATTTTGCGTGACGTAATTTATGTAAGTCCTCCACAACTTCCAACTACTGTTGATTAATTCCTTACACGTGTCGGTGGTGAACGTCATATGGTAAAAAAAAAAGGTGCTAAGTCCTACAGCGTAATCCGCTAAGATTTCTATCTATTCCGTAAGATAACCATGATCTAAATTGAATATTTAATTAAAAATAAATGTATATTTAACGTTTTATTTCCGACTTTCTCTCAATCTGTTGAACTGCTTTATAGACTAATCCTGAATTATCCTTGCGGTTGCATTTTCCCTTATCAGATATCTGTTAGGCCACTGCTATTTTTAACACTGGATTGCGTCATATATTTAGATCATTTTCAAAGATGTTGAAAACTAGACTCTTTAAGAAATTACAGTTCGAGACGAGTTTGATTTGAATACTCCTTAAAGGGGGTTGTAGATATGTAACGACATCGAAATTTCCATACACAAAAAAGTTAAATAAATAAAATGAAAATTATTTAATAAAAAATAACCCATCAAAACACCTGAAGAATTTTTGAAAAAAAAAAATGCTTCACCTTTCAATATTTTTAATTATATGACATTAGCAGAACAAACTAAGGGTGTAACACTTAACATCACTTTAATTTACCACTCCATAAATCAATACACATTTAAATGTAAATGGGCAATTCTACCATAATTTTTAATTTATGTCCCCTGGGAATAACTTATGAAAAAATTAATATTTCGTTTTCATTTTTTCTTATTATACTAACAGACTGGTCCTCATATAATTATCAAACGGTATTTCAAAACAAAGAAACTTCACAAAAACAAATTAGGAAACAAAGCATTGCCGAAATTTCCTTACCATCCCCTGTCGCGAATGTCAAATTTTTAGTTTAGTGCTCAAACTAACACATTTTTTACCTAAAAATTACATTCATTTGAATTTTAAATTGAACTAATACCATATCTTAACAAATTCCTTCCAAAAATTTTGGCTTTTGATATTTATAATATGAATTTCTCTTCTCTTAACTTTGTCCGTGGGTTTTGGCACATTGACTGGTCTCATTGCTATAGCGGTCAAGAGACACTGGATTTAGCTAAAGTTTTTTTTTCTTTAAAATTATTCAATCATGAAAACTAGATTGCAGAAAACTCACATTTCAGTTAGTAGCCGCATTTTTTCAAACGACTAAAAGTTTTTAAAAAAAACTCATTGAAATGAGCTGCGTGGATTTATTGCTTTCCTTACAGTCCCTCAGGGTTAAGGTTAATTTTTGCTAGAAAATTGGAATTTTTTAATTAATATTTTTTAAGTGAGTACAACAAGTAAAAAAAATCAATTTCCGCTAAACTGGCGTTAGTTCCAACTCTAAAAAGACCGGAAAACATAATGAAGATCCTTACCGTCCTCATGTTCTAGGGATGGAAAACCGAAACTGGTTTAAAGACTAACCAGTTTTTTCGTGACTTCGGTTTCATTGCAAATTAGTAATTTTTGTAAGGCCAGTTTAAATCGGTTTCTTTGATACCGGTTTTTTAAAAAATGCCATCCCTATTTTTTTTTTTTAAATTGCAAATGAGCCTTGCTGAACTTTTTTTTTGTAATTCTAGAACCCATATATAAGCTTTTTTACACACATTTAAAGTGACTTTGAAAAAATAAATTTCACAAGTTTTTTATGCCTGAAATTAAAAATTATAGTAGAACTGCCCAAGTAGGGTAATTTCAATAAGGGCTAAAACGTAATATGGTAAACCCTTTGCGCATGTGCGATGTTCTCGAAAGCCTTTTTATGACGTCAGACAGGTACCGGGAACTTGTATTACAAATTTGAATTCTATCTCTTTTCGTTTTTCAGCAATCCGTTTAAACCGAAAAAGTTCTAAGTAGGCGAATCTAAGGTTCTACCCTTTGTCTCTACCTTTTATTTAAAGTTTCTGAAAAATAAGTGGTGGTGCTGCCATCTATTTTATATTAAAACATCTATTATTTTTTATTACAAGATGTTTACGTCTTGAGCAGATTTCCACAGATTGAAAATAATGTTTTTCTAAATTTTTCTATTTGTCCTACAACCATTGGTAATCTCCTTGATTGTCTCTCTGTGTCCACGTGACATCTAATCAATGTAGACGGTAGAGCTTACTGTGTCATACCACCAATCACCCAAATAACCACCAATGAAATCTTACAGGTTCTACATCCCGTGGGTGAAATATGGGGTTGAGATTTGCGATCATGCAAACAACGTTCACTGTTGGTGGTATTTTCGAAAAAGTTTTAGACGACAATATTTTAAACTAAAAAAATGCATTTTTTTGTGCAACGGAATGTGGGCTTTTTTTTGGGAAGAAAATATGAAGCTTACTTTGAAAAACTACTTATTAAATCAACTGTATTGGGTAGTTTCTGGTGACGAATTTCTTCCGGCTTTCAGTCTTGCTATCTGTGCTCTGATTGGTCTTCTGTTTCTACGTGACATGGATCTACCAATCAAGGCTCGAGAAAGAATTAATTTCCATTATAACTATTCTATATAACTATTTATTTTTTAATTATGATACGCCAAAACTATAGCGGTTGTAAAAACGTGCGTTCTCGCACACTTTCTAGAGGAGACGTATAATGAAAAAACTAAGAGGGAATTTTGACCCCACGCGGCAGTCATGTTGAGGGAGGTCGCCTCGAGGACTACTGTAGAATAAAACAGTTCTTAAATTACACCTTTTTTTAATTAGAATCTTTCATATCGGAGTGTGTGGCTACGTAGCTTTTTGAAATATTTTTAAGACGTCAATTGCACTTTTGTGATTCATGAACAAGGATAATATTTTGGGTAGTTCTATTTATCTTCGGGGAATGGGGAACTTGTACGAGTAGGGAAATAGCGAAATACCATTTGTGAATGAATCTCCATGCTATTCTAAGAAAATCGACATAAATGTTACCTCAATCCGACCATTAGTTTATTTTTAATTAATTTTCAAAGTTTGCGCTTAGCCCCGGCCCTTGAAAACGCTGCCTCTGGCCTTCCCTCCCCGCGTAGCGTGACATCAGTCGACCTAACTAGGAAAGCCAGAGATAGGCGACCGCTGTGTTTTGCGAATGTCACTCTCACTCTTCCTAATGCTTTTCTTATCGCGTCGAATCCATTAAAGTTATGTAAATTCTGGAAAATATTAGTTCATACGAATGTTGCATAGTACCTTGTTAGTACCACGAAAAAATTACACCAGAAAATTTATTTCAGCTCCCACAGTACGTTTATAACGTTAAAAGTGGAAGCTTTTAAAAATGCTACATGTGCTTCCGTCACATGGGGCGCAACTAGAAAATAAATTCCGGGGGTGGAGCGGTTGTTGTAAATGTTATTTATATATTTTAAATTAATATTACTTTAATTAAAATTATTTTTAATTAAATTGTTATTAACTTTAAAATAATTATTTAATTTTCCAATGTAAATATAGTTTTTTGCTGCTAATTTATTATTACTAATTATGGACATTAATTAATTTTTGTTTTACATAACTAATGTTTGTATTATTTAACAGACAATGTTTCTTTTTTAAAATAAAATTAAGTGCAATAAATAGGAAAAAAATCAATTAAATACAGAATGTTTTTATGAACATTTAACTTATTAGATAATTTGAATTACTTAATTTGTTGTGCAGAAACTAAACGAATTAAATCAATAATGAAATTAAACCGAATTTCATTAAAAAATTCGATTTAAAATTAAATTTAAAATTTGAAAAACCAAAAAATTAATGCACATTTAAAAAAGAGAGATAATTCCAGGTGTAACTGGCACTGTTAAAGGTCCACGGAGGTTAGAAATTATTACGTACATGTACTGTATTAAAAAAAGTTTTAGAGAGAGTGGGAGTTGGATAAATTACCTGGCCATTTTTAATTTGATTAAATTTGCAAAATAAAGTTAATGAAGATCGGCAATTTTGGCAACTGAAGTATAAATTAGAAGTAAATGATGTGTTTTACGAATTTGTTTCTAAGTTTTATAACTCGTGTATAAAAGCGGTTCTAGGTGATTGTTACTGTTACAAACCTACTTGTTGTAGTTCTCCTAGAGATCTAAAAAAAATAAAATTCGTGTTGATAGTTGATTTAACAATGTTCGAAAAAGAAGCAGGTATTTTTATTTTTAATTGTAACATATAACATGCTTATGTTATAAACTAATTTGCTTTTATGAAATTCAAATACAAATTAAAACTAAATTTAATTGATGGAAATAACTGCATTAAGAATGGGAAATATTTTTCACCGTTACAATAAAGAATAAACATAGCTTTTTGCTTCAAATTCAAACGTTCTTGATTCTAACTATGTATCAATGCACACATTTTTTTACAACTCAAGAAACATTAAAAAACAGCTTTTCTAACGGGTTTTACGTGGTACTATTACAACAACTATGCAACATTCGTATGCACTAATATTTTCCAGAATTTACATAACTTTAATTGATTCGACGCGATAAGAAAAGCATTAGGAAGAGTGACATTCGCAGAACACAGCGGTCGCCTATCTCTGGCTTTCCCAGTTAGGTCGACTGACGTCAAGTGGGGAGGGAAGGCCAGAGGCAGCGTTTTCAAGGAGCGGGGCTAAGCGCAAACTTTGAAAATTAATTAAAAATAAACTAATGGTCGTATTGAGGTAAAATTTGTGTCGATGTTCTTAGAATAGCATGGGGATTATTTTAAAAGAATAAAAAAAAAATACATGCCCCAAGTTCCCCATTTTTTTTAATGTCACACACAAAGGGCTTGTTGGTTGGTACATGTATTTTTCCGGCTTGTGTGCTTGATCAGAGACCCGCTTATAAACCTTCGTCAAAAGTAAGACAAAATGGGCTTGTTTCAACACTTCGTAAAAAAAAATGGAATCGCAGTTCGGAGCGCGTGACGTTATAAAAAACCAATGAGCTTGTTTCAACACTTTGTCAAAGAAAACAAAACAACCAATACCAATGAAATCGCAGTATTATAAGAAATATTCCCATTTTTCTCAATAACCACTCATAATTAAAAGTTAGTAGTTAAAACAATAATAATTAAGTTATGTAACTTTAAATTTTCCATTTTTTATTTAAAATCTCCAATTTCAGTGTATTTGTTAATATAAAATTGTTAATATTAATTAATATAAAAACATTTATAATTATTATTTAAGTAATCATTTAGTAAAGACGAAATACGATTTTTAATATACTCAATAATTTATCTTCTCAAAAAATAATTAAAAAATTTTGAGTGGATTACGGGTCATTAACGGTTTATTTTATTGAGAAAAATTGGTTTTGACTTAGACATTTTGTCACTGATTATAAATAAACCTATCCGAAAAATTACTCTTAGTCATAAGTCACAAAAGTACTGTCAACATCCTAAAAAAAATTCAAAAATCTACTAGTCATAAGCTTCTAAAAAAGTACAATTTTAGTATATTTTTATTATACACAACTCCTTGTGTGGACCTCAACATAGCAGCAGCAGGAGAAAGGAAGGACCTCAACATGGCGCTAAAAAAAGGAGTCAGTTTTTTTACACAAGGTGGCTTCTCTAGAAGGCGTGCGGCAGCGCACGGTTTCACTTATTTGATATCTCTATGGCCAAAACTAAGACAGTTGAGTTGTGTTTAACATAAACAATCAATAAGCAGGATATGTAGTACTAAACTCTTGTGTTGTCTTTTCGAATTAGAATTGGAAAAGACAATGCGGTAAATTGCGCACTTGTAAAAGTTATTTATCAAATTAAATATTTACTTTAAAATGAAGATTGAAGAAGTACGAAGCACAACTAAAGCCCAGCGTATAGCTGCCCATAGCCATGTAAAAGGCTTGGGTCTAGATGACAAAGGATATGCCATTGCAGTTTCTGCCGGTCTTGTTGGTCAAAAGGAAGCACGTGAGGTATACTTTAGTTTTGGTATTGAGTAGTTTTTGGTTAGTTTAAAACGTTTATATTATGTAATACAACAGTTTAAAATCAATATCTCTCTGACTATCTTGTTCTTGCTGTAAAGGAAAATATTTATAGAGCTTAGGAATTCTTGTCTACAACAAACACAAATTTGGGGACATGTCTAACCCGGCAGCACTCGCAAGGGACCCCACGCACATTGATGTTTCAAATTTACTAACTTCCCTCTTTTTAAAATGGATCAAACCCAGAGTAGCTGCCTTCAAGGTCACCCACTAAGAAGAGGAATGTTTATCTTTCACATTCCAAAATCGGTTTTACTAGAATTTGGTTTTTGGGGTCTCAAAGACCCCACGCGAGTGTCCGCGTTTCAATCATTCTAGTCCAAAATGTCACGCTACTTGTCCTACAATGAGGAGACGGAAAGTATGCGAAAATTGATGGCCGAAGTTTCTTAGGATGATAAATCTACAAACGAATCAGAAGAAGAAGCTGGTGATGCTATGGATGATGATGATATGACAATGGGGTTGTTTCACGGAGGATCTGGCAATAGCTTTACGGTTTTGTTTGCATGTCTATTTTGATGTTTTCAATAATGTTGCCAGAAGTTTTAAAAGAAAAACTACGAAAAAATACTATTTAATTCTAAAATAACAAAAACATACCATAAAAATACTAGCAAAGCGTTTCACATTTTTTTAAAGTCATTTATGAGATTCCAAAATGCAGCTAGTATTTTTACGATATTTTTTTGTAATTTTTGAATAATTCTAAAATTACAAAAAAAATATCGTAAAAATACTAGCTGCATTTTGGAATCTTTTTAGTGACTTTATAAAAACGTGAAGCTCTTTGCTAGTATTTTTATGGTATGTTTTTGTAATTTTAGAATTGAATGGTATTTTTTCGTAGTTTTTCTTCTAACACTGCTGGCAACATTATTGAAAACATCAAAATAGACATGCAAACAAAACCGCAAAGCTATTGCCAGATCCTCCGTGAAACAACCCCATTGATTATCGTCCTTGCTCCGATAGTGAGTCTAATGAATTGTTGGAAAATGAAGACATCACTGGTGAAGTGAACCTGTGGATACGATCGCTGAAGTGATAAATTATATGCGGATCCTAATTATAATTCTGATACCGAAACTTCTCCATAAATACCTTAAATATTTGTTAGAAAATAGCTTTTAAGTAAAAATTGTGCAAGTTTTGAACGTAAAAGTCATATTTGAAGGAAATTTAGTGCTGGGGTCTAAAGGACCCCCTTGCGACTGACGGTGTTTCTCTTAGGAGCACGAGTGCTGCCGGGCTAAGCATGTCCCTCCATGGATCGTGGCATGGAGGGGTAATCGCTTGCGAGACGTAACGATTTGCAAATTTTCACTTTTGCAAGGATAATCTGTTTAACATGAAATGAAGTTTTTGAGAAAAAAAATCCGAATTCGTTTTTTGTCTTAAGAAACACTTTATTTCAGTAACAGGATGGGGAGATTATTATATATGCCACAATACTGGCATTATTAGTCTCCTATATTTTACAGACCTTTTCGTAACGATATTTCGTAACACGCTAAATCAGGACACTATATTGACCAATCAGAGGACCTGGACGAATACCAAAAGACCCAGAACTAGACAGATCACACCCAGACCCTCTTTTGTAGAAGACATTAGGTGAATGGCTAGTTAGTCCTTGGACAATGGAAATGTAAATACAATGTCGGTCTATTCCGATGAATAAATTATTTAACCCATAAATTGTACCTTTTTTTAAATTAATTTTTTTAAAAATATATGAATATGCATTTTTTTTTTCAAATTTAAGAAACAAAGGGAAATATTAAAATTAATTTTTTCTTTGAAGGGGGGAGGGAGAGTGTAACAACGTGACATAATTTTAGGGAGAGGAGTTCGATCAAACGTAACGCAGTGTGACGTAATTTATGCACGTCCCCTTTCAGGTCTTGAGTGGCAACAGAAATGCTGAATAAAAATAAATTATTTCTCAGTGGATTGGGGATTCAATGTAACGTGCCAACAAAATGTTAGGGAAAACTGTATGTGTAGTGGATGAATTCACAAGCAATTGACCGAGACGATAACCTTTAATATTTACAACTTATTACTGGTATTTTATAGATATATATATATCGAGCGGCGAGGTCAGATGTTTTTCTGTGTTGTGTGCCATTAAAATTCATAGAACACGACAAAAGTTTATTAGCAAATTACGTTGCCCTAGCAATGTGGTTACCATGCAGGACCAAGGAAAATAAAACATTGATGCTCGACAATTCATTAACCTCTTGCACCACAAGAGCACCAATCGTAGAAAGTGCAAGAATGAAATCTAGAAGGAATCACCTGAAACAAGCCAATTAAGTTTAACTTACTACTGACAAATGGCAAGTAAATTCAGAGTGGATACTGTGGATAGGTGTAATAACTAGCGTATCTTAAGTAAAAGGTACGGCTGACTTTTCCTGTGCATGACCGAGGAAATTAACCCTGCGAAAATATGCTTTCTGCTGGGGTTTATCTTCTAAATAAATGTAATGACCATTTTACTAAACAATTTATGTAGAAGAAATAAACTTACACTAGTGAAGAGTTTTTGAAAAAAAATTCAAATGGAGCTGCTTTATTGGCCGTAAACCTTACTCGACATATTCCCCAGAACTGAGGTTTAATTTTGCCAAGAGAACCCATTCCCAATGGGTACTCAAGGGATCTTTCGCATGCCACATAATCATATGACATGCATGCCCACGATTTTCCCATTAAGAAAATCTACGATTCATCCGGGGCTCGAGCCTTCAAACTTGGGCTTATGAGGTGGACGCATAGTACATATCAGCTAACTGAGCTGCTGTTAAAAAAATCAATCAATAATCAATGTGTTTGGACAGTAAGGCAAGTGTTAATGCTACGGCAAGTTGTTGAAGATAAACCAGCAATCTAACAAGAAGCAGTATGCAACTGCTTTAAAACTTTCATTACACTATCATCTATGTTTTTAAAATGTAGCCACCAAAACATTGGTGTAATATCAGTAAGATTGTCGAGTTCTTTTAATTCTTGCTCAGAAACTTTAAATTGTTCATAGGTGTTTGCCAGGGCTTTATCCTGTTTTGCCTTCACTTCATGTTCAGTCACTTTTTTACAATTTATTTATTGTTTAAAATTCATAAACAAAAACTAACTCGGAATATTTTATAACTATCAAGACAGTATTCACAGGGATAACTCATCCTGCATTGGTGCCTTGTTTTCAGAATTAATCTTTATTTTTTAGGCGGCAGGAATCGTTGTCGACCTCATCAATTCCAAAAGGATGGCTGGTAGAGCTTTGCTAATCGCTGGCCCTTCTGGGACAGGAAAGGTAAATCAAGTGATATTTAATTTATTTGCTCTTGTTTAACATCTATAATAATAAAAGAAAGTCTGTGTGTTTCTGTTTGTCTTCGGATCGTAAAAGACCTACTTATACTGCCCTCAGAAATTCGAAATTTTTAAGATAGATTCCCTTTAATACCAACGTGTGCACCTGAGGCTTAGATTTTTCATATTTGTTCCATTTTTTAGAGAAAATTTCAATTTTCTGAAAAAAAATACACCATTTTCGCTCAAATCCGATCCTTTTTTCTCTCCTGATGCCATCGGCTGAAAAAATTAAATAAAATTTTTAACGAAAACATTTAAAATTCAAAATGTTTATTTTATTCTTTTGCCATTACTTTCAGAAACTAAATTCATTATTTGAAAAATAATTGACATGTTTCAAGTGACGTAATTCCGCCAGTCTTCATTCATGGATTTTATTGTGGGTTTATTTGATTTTTTCCTTGAATTTTCTCTTGACTGCATGTATGCATATTTAAGCAATAAATGTATAGTTAAGCTATTAGTGGAACTATGATGTTTAATAAAGGCCATCGCACTAGAGCTATTAGTGTTTTATGTCTTTATTTTTTTGCCAAATACGTTGCCAAACTCGCCAAATTATTAACTAAAATTCGCCAAATAGGCAATTTCTTTTATAAATAATTTATAAGCTGGTCGGTTGTTCGCAGGCAGGGATTGGAGTAACGCGTTACTTGTAACAGTTACTTTTTTAGGTAACGACGAGTAACGCCGTTACATTTTTCAGAAAGTAACTGTAACTCAGTTACTTTTAGCGGTAACGAAGTAACGAAAAATTTCGTTACTTTTCCATTACTTTCCGAAGGCTGTCTGATGAAAATTTTGAAATTCCACTCCGAAAAAAAAAGGGAACATTTCGCATTCCCGAAATACGAGCTTTTCTTGGGAGTTAAAAAGTAAAGCATAATATAATTGTTCACTATGGCTGCTAAAGGCGTGACAGCGGCTTTCAGCCAGAATTGTTAAAGTACGAATTTTTTCTTTGTTTACCTTTCAAGTATCACATAATGAGCCCTGCAATTACAAGCATCTGTCGAAAAGAAGGGTTTTGAGAAATCACGCTAATTGCCAAGCAGGTTGGATCCCTCAGTGCAAACCCCTTTGTGTGTTGTCTGAATGGGTTCTACAACAGTGACCAACAACAAAGTCCTTCCCCTTGAAGAGGGGTGGGGAGGAGGGAGACAGATTTCACGTTCATTCTTGAGATACCCCTATTTCTGTCTGTCAGTACCTACCCGCGAGTTTACAGATGGACTCGTTGTCGGCTGATTACCAGGGTAAAGGATTAAAATTAAATATAAATTTTTTTTATTAATTATAATTTCAGTGTGATTCTCGTGAAAAATGATAAGATAGTGAAAAGATTTCAATTTTTCTTATAACTTGAAATTTCGAAAAGTAACTGTGATTCGTTACTTTTTTTAAAAGTAACAGTAACGCGTTACTTTTCATATTAAATAACTGTAACTGTAACAGAGTTACTTTTTTAATAAAGTAACTGTAACTGTAACAGAGTTACTTTTTAAAAGTAACTTTCCAATCCCTGTTCGCAGGTCATTATGTTAAAGCTGTATAATGGGTGTGAGTAGCTATATCTATTTTCTCGCCAAATTATTTCCCAAAACGCGCCAAATGAGGTAAAAGGTTTTATGTATTTATGAGGGAATTGTGATGACATTTATGAGTGCAATTCAGAGCGTATTTTTCATTTTGGCATTTTAAGGCAATGAAACGGGATTTTATAATTTATAACAAGCGGAAACAATAATAAGTTTATGATCCTATAACAGGGTATATGGTACACATATTTAGAATCTATTTGATATTTTTTTATTCTGTGCGAAGAACGGGTATAAATTTGCTAGTATTATATAATTTAAATAGTACAAGTTTATCCAATCAATATAAAACAGAATTAATCATTATTTAGATGGTATTAATCTGATTTTTAGTGAAAATTTGCCTTTTTTAAGAGGGTAAATAGCAAAATTTAAAACTAGAACAAGAACTGTAACGCCAAGTAAGTTATGAAGGCGTCTATCTATGTTTTTTTATACATAGTCCTAATTTTTGTAAAGAATTTAAAAAAATTTATGAAAATTTTCTAAAATCGTTCTTTTTTGTGAAAGTGACATTGAATAATAAAGTTGTATATTTTTAATGTGGAGTTACAGTTTACAGCAACATTTTTCTATTTCCATATAAATAAATGGCTGCACACTCTACATCTGTTAATTTTTCCCAGACTGTTCCATATTATGCTCAATTGCGCTTTTTCTGATTTTTTTTTCAAAAGATTAGTCAGGGATGTCATAGATCTCAAGCAAAAAAAAAATTTTAATTTAAAATCGAGTGGTGGACAAAATATGAAAGGTGTTCAAACAGAAGTAAATCTCCACCATGTCAATAACCAACTTATTATTTTTTTTTAATTCTTCCAAATTTTAAAAAAAACTATTTATTTGGTGCATAATTTATTTTGCATAAATGTAGAATTGGGAAATGATTGCACTTTTACACAATGACACACTTTAGTTATATGTAATGTTTTTGCTTAGTGTGTGTTCATTTAGTAGGTATAAAAGAATATTTATTTTTGTAGACTGCACTTGCTCTGGCTATTGCTTCTGAAATCGGATCTAAAGTTCCCTTCTGTCCCATGGTAGGAAGTGAAGTATATTCCTCTGAAATAAAGAAGACTGAAGTTTTGATGGAAAACTTCCGAAGGGCTATTGGTAAAACAAATTTTTCCGTAATAGGCTATTATTGAACTTCCTATAACTGGAGCCGGCCAACAAATGCCTACATGATTTTCACAAGCTTCTGTTTAAAGTGTGTGTACAAAATGATTTGGAGTAGGCAATGTAAGGGTGGATTACATAGGTCTCCTATATTGCTTGTGGCTGTTATCAGTTGCTGCCAGAGTTTGATATTAACGTTGCTAGTCGAAAAATGTAACTGAATCCTTCAATTTTGTGACCTCAAAATAAACTTAGGTGGCAGTTGTCTCAATAGATTTTCAAAATCAATATTGTCAACTTTTTATTATGGTTTTCTATGATCTCACCATAAATAATCCGCTTTCATCGATCTTAAATTAGTCAAACCCTCTGCTATACTGTGATCCTCAAAATCGTAAAAATTCAGCGACCTGGATTTGCACATCTTTGACGATTGTGAAATCCCGAAATTGTGACTATCTTAAAATTCAGAAGCTCTGGTGATAGAAAAAGTTAGAAACTTAGGCTAACATTATATCTAGAAATTCCAGATATTGTAAAATGTGTTAAACTCAAGCGATCCTAAAATTGCAAAACTCGAATTGATTCTTTAATCAAGAAACTAGGGTGAATCTGTGATCTTCAAACTATGTGGCGATTCTTAAATCTACCACAATCAGCAATGTAGGCATCCAGCGTTTGTGGTTAAAATTTTAAAAATATTTTTTTTCTCTTTGAAAATTGCCTCTAAATTTATCTATTTAATTTCTAGCACTGATTGTAATACCCATACAGAAATATTTATGTGCATGATTGTTAATTGTTTGTCTAATTACGATCTGACATAAATTGACTTATCATTTTTAATTACAGGTTTAAGAATCAAAGAAGTTAAAGAAATTTATGAGGGTGAAGTTACTGAAATTACTCCGGTCGAAAGTGAAAATCCAATGGGTGGTAAGTTTGTAGGCATAAGGTTATTTGGCTGCAATGCATTTGCAGTTTTAAGATTTTACCATCTTCAAATCATTGGGTATTTTGTATTAAAAGGACAGATTGCATATAAAATGTCCTTAAACTTTCTTTTGACAATCTTATCCTATTAAAAATGATATTTTTTTATGTAAGAAAGGGTGTAACTTTTACTTACTCTATTACTCGGACCCTTTTTTTAAAAAACATTATTGTCTGTATCTCTGATCTTCAACTTAGAAAGAGATGATTTTTAATCTAAGACATTTTGTATTAAGAACTTGCATAAGATGTTTCCTCAATCTGATGCTTTTTTTCGTTACATCGAGTTCTGGGTTGCATTAAAATGTCCCTGCGTGAGCAACCAAATGAAACCAAGCCCTTGAAACAAAGTTGTTGAATTACTTTTTTTTATAGAAATAAAATAAATTGGTATTTGAAGAAAGCCTACATTTGGTTATTTCTACTAAAAGTAACTTTAAAAAAATATATAAAGTTTTAAACATTGCACTAAAATGTTCATAAATTATAAATGTATAGTATTTTTTAAAGACTTTCAGTGACAAATATTTGATCTGAATAATTCTTTTAGGATATGGTAAAACAACTACTCATGTTGCTGTTGGATTAAAAACAGCCAAAGGTTCTAAAAAACTCAAACTCGATCCTACAATATTTGAAAGCATCCAAAAGGAAAAAGTGACTGTAGGAGATGTGATATACATTGAAGCCAACAGTGGAGCTGTTAAGGTAACAATAAAACATATTCATAAATGTTATCATACTTTAATCTGCAGGGTTCCCACTGGTCCTTGAAACTCCTTAAGAAGTCTTTGATTTTCAATTTCAAGGACACTTTATACTCCTTGATTTTGACCAAAAGTCATTGAATAGTCCTTGATTTTTGATTTCAAGGATCCCCTAGTACTCTTTTATTTTGACCATAAGTCGTTGAAAAGTCCTGAAATTTCAACGTTCATGAAATTCATATTTTGATAAGTCATTCCCACCTTTAACATTGCCAACTATTTGCTATGTAGGTCAAGTAGCAGTTCGCATTCTAAATAGCAATGTTTATTTACCAGTTACATGTTCGCCAAATCTTTCTGTGTTTTCCTGTGATATTGTCATCAATTGGCGATATTTCGAACGCTATTTTATTTTAATGTTACAATTGCTAGCGTTGATATTTTTAAAAAAATTTCTTATTGTAGATTCAGCTTTTGTCGATTTTAAACATCTGTTTTTAAAAGTGTGATTTTCTGTTTTGTTATGTAGTTTTATGATGTTTTTGATAGGGAAAAAAAGGAAATTTCAGAAATTTGATGGCTTTAAAAAGGCTTTGTTTGGCTATGGCTTTTTTTAATATGTAGGCTTCATAAACTGAGAAAATCCTGGCCCTGGAAAAGATCAAAAATTAGTTTAAGTTCCTTGCTGCTGCTAACTCGCACAAACATGCTATATATAGAAAGAATTGACATTTCGGAGAAGTATTCAGCTGATCTAGAATAGTTATCGCCTCTACTGTCATGAGACATTGGAGCAAATATCACACAATTATCTACAACATGTCTCAATAATAATTCTCGGATTTCCACAGATATCAAGTCTGTACAGTACATGACAAAAGAAAGAAAACAAAACAGACATGCATCATCTTGTATGTTTGGGAAAAATTTATTATAAAGTACAAATTCCTTAGTTATGCTTAAATATTCCTAACCTTATATCAACACACAATGCTATTCCCAAGGAGAAATGGTATTGTGTTACGCCCTCCTATACCCTTTTGGGTTCGAATTTAGAAAAATCGCTTATTAGGACTTAAATGAGTAAAATCATGTAAGTACAAAAGGAATGAGCTTCTAAAATTCCAAATCTGTTCCCCCAATAATTTTGGCTGGGTGTTGATACATGACTCAGTCAGGATTTCTACCTTTATGTATATACTCGCCGCCAACCAAATTAGAACACGTTAGGGATGGCAGTTTTTCAGAAAAACCGGTTTTTCAATTACCGGTTCCATCCCTAAAGTGTAATAAAGGTTGCGGGAACTTTAGATTTTGTTTTATTTGTAAAAGTGGCGTGTTATGATAAAAGGTCCTTGAAATTTTTTTGAGAGTCCTTGAAAAGTCCTTAAAAAACTCCTTGTTTTTTATTTTGAAAAAAGAGTGGTAACCCTGATCTGTATTATATTGCAAGTTTAGGTACTTTGTATTAGAACGTTTAGTTATGTTGGTAGAAAATTCGAGATCGCTAAGCGTAACAATAACTTTAACTAACCAATTAACTTTTATCGGCCTCCATCTGGAGATAATGGATTTTAAGCATGCCTGAGTTTATTGACTTTTGGATCATCAGACTTTTAGTTAAGATTCTTGAATCCCCGGGTTTTTATTTTGGTTGAAGTTTAGCAACTTTAGATCCAAAAAGTTTGTTACTATTTTTGAAATTTGGCTGCTATTAATAGTGTTTTAGTAGCCATTAGTCATGACTCATAAATTTGAAGCATAAGGTTTTTTCTTATTATGTCCTACAAAATAAAAATGTATGTATTGATTAAATATATTTCATTTATAGAGGCAAGGAAGGTGTGACAACTATGCTACTGAATTCGATCTAGAGGTAAAGCTTTTTCTTACTTTTTTTTAACTTAATTCAGCAATCACAAAAATTTTCCACATAATTGACATTATTATTTTGCAAATATTTATGTGGGATTAAAAAAGGCTAACTTTGAAACTTCAAGTGTCAAAAAGATTTAGCGGTATTTGAACTAAATTTACAACTCCTTTAACATAAGTTGATAGAAAAAGTATTAAGCATTTTTTTAAAGACCAGCTTGCACATTAAAAGGAAATCATTTTAAAGCTAAAATATATATATTCAAGTGCACAAAGAGCGACATGATTACAACACTAGTTTTAACAACAAATAATACTCAAATATTTTTTTAAGCTAATTAAGTAAAGCTAATTAAAACAGAAAACATTAAAGTCGACAGACAAATATTTAGTCCTGAACAGCATGAATTCAAGGCCTACTCTGAAGATATATTCTTGAGACGCTAAATGAGCTCGTCACATAGATAATTGAATTTTTGCATTCGTTATAATATCAATTTTATTTTTATTAAATGGTGAATCTTAAATATAATGTGTGCTTATTTAAAACTGTTTTTCTTTTCAGTGTTACACTTTTTTTTTAACCTTTATTTATATCCAGACTAAACTGGAGAAAATACAAAACAGCTTCAAAAGTGTAGCTACAACACATAATTTAAATATATATATTTTTAAAATATCTATTTCCTGTTCTATCCATTATACTTTTGATTGACATCATCCTATGCTTCTGTAGGCTGAGGAATATGTTCCTTTACCAAAAGGAGATGTCCACAAGAAAAAAGAAATAGTCCAAGACGTCACACTCCATGATTTGGACGTTGCCAATGCACGACCTCAGGGTGGTCAAGACATTCTATCCATCATGAGTATGCTTATCAAACCCAAAAAGACAGAAATTACAGGTATGAACATTCTAGTGTTACACTTACACTACCGTCAAATGGGGTACCTTTGACACAAGCATAAAACCCTAATACTGACTTTCTTCTCGAATATTTTTTATTCAGATCACTAAGATCAATGCAGAGTTGACACTAATTGAAAAAAGCAAGCAAACCAAATTCAATGGTACTTAATTTTTCAAAAAGAAATTATTAAGTAAATCTGATTTTAAATGTGCCCAATTCAGTAGATTTTTGAAAGAATGGGAAATAAAGTCAGTTGTTTTGTCAAACTATGTATCTAAATTAAGCATTTCTGATCATAATATTTTTTTAAAAAATTTGGCCAAATAAGAAAAAATTACCTAAAAAATCCTGAGAATGCTAAGTAACTGATCACTTTAAAGAACATATTGTTGAAGTAGTGTTTTATTGGAAACTTTCACTATATCCCAGGACATAATATTTCATTACACAATTTCAGAAAAGATAATTGTAATTTTGGAAATTTAATATCTCATTAAAGCATTTTAAACAGGGCTGGGGATATAATTCTGTAAGTAGTTTAGTTGTTTTTTTAATTCAGAGTGAATTAAAAATCAACCAATTCTTTTGCCAAACTCTATTCCTTGTCGGTTTTCCCATTATTAAAGCCCTACTTCAGTAAGCAAAAGAATAATATTTTTTTTATCTATGGTATTTTAATTATGTATATTAAGTATATAATACCTATATATTTCCAGGGTGTCCAGCCGTCGGGAATTGTACTTGAATTTTTTAGCGCCGGGAAAATCGGGAATTATGCTTGAAATTGTTGAAAATTCCGGGAAATTTCGCCAGTTTCTGAGATTTTTGAATTTTAAAAATTTATGAGGATAAGCCTTGCAATCGGCCGATTTTTAAAAAAATCCCCCATTTGTAAATTTCAGATTTACTGATTTTCAAGACAATTACTTTTTTTCGAGAATGTCCAATTCCTTCAAAGTTACGAGTTTGGTCTTTTTTTTTTTTTAAGATTAAGAATTTCGCCTGAATTGAAAAGTTATTTGTTATGTAGGTATTTTAAGGTTCGTGATTCATTTGCTGTTCGAATCGATACTCGATTTTCCGTTAGTTTGCAGTTAGCCTAGATTTATATTTGGGTGGAATTTGAAGTTGGGATATGCTAATTTTTTTTCCTGTTCTTTTAATTTCAAGATCAATTTTTGAAGATGCACGATTTACACATTTTCATTTTCGCGATTTAAATATTTCGGATTTGCGAGTTCGTTGTTTTTAATGATATTTGATGATTAAAGATCAGTCAGTAAATTAAGTAATCATTAAAGTAATTCGTCGACTTCGAAGTTTTGAATTACAGTACAAAACAACCCAAGTTTAAATAATAAATTTTAATAATACAAAAATTTCAATTAAAATTTGAAAATGAATTTAGATTTGATTACACTAAGATGTCTTCGAATATTAGTTACTGGCCAGTACAATCCAATAATGCTACCTGATTTACTTATTTTGCAGCCTAGTAATTGTTACGAAATCCACCGATGAGGTCGCATTGCCTCATAGTGATTGACAGTTTTTTTCCTCTGCGTAATCGGAAGAGCGTCTGGTTACTTTTGTAGCTCCGGTTCAGGCCAATCGGACCAACCAGAATATTTTCCTTTGATCAAGTGTTAGTTAGTATTGCGACCTCTTGTTATCACAAGAACAGTTTGAATTTTTGTTTACGTTTTAAACTTATTTTTTCAGCATTTTTTCTACTTCTTCGGCTTATTCTGGGTTTTTGATTTGCGACAGTTTCTTTTTTTTTAATCGGACTATCCCCGAAATTTAAGTGTCCGGATTATGGGTGTCTGGATTAGCGATTCTGTACTGTATTAGCCAATTTCCAAATTTCCGCTATTTCACTGATTTTAAATTTTACGTTTTATAATTCCGGAATTTATGGATTTTCAAGAAGTCGTTAATTGCAATTTCTGTTGATAGATCTTCGGGATTTTAGTGTCTTTTCGTTCTAAATGGTTAGTAAAACGCGGTTTTTCGAAGTTCATGATATGACGACTTTTAGGGTATTCGTGATTTGCCGATTTCTGTAGGATCGCAATTCAACGATTTCTGAGAATTTACAATTTTCCTGACTTCCTGAAATTTTAGAATTTACCAATCTTTGAGATTTAGTGAATCATTAATTTTCAAAAAACTTTGATTTGCCTTCGATTCGCCGATTTTTAAAGGTTGTTCATCAATCGAAATGTTCAATTCTGTCTTTTAGTTAAAATTTAAGGAAATAACTCATTTTGCTAACAGATGTAAAATATTAAATTGAAGTTAGTATTATTAAAGATTTTATTTTATGAAATATTTTTAAAATAAACTTTTATTTTTTAACATTTTAAAAAGTATCTCGTATAAAAGAGAATCCTATGTTAAGTGGTGTTGTTTCATTAAAATTGAAGATTGTGACTTTAAATATTAACTAACTTAACCCTACGAATAACGCTTTGACTTGAAAACTTGTCATTAATTTTAATGGTCAGTATATTTTTAAGTATATAATATAGGTTGTTTTAATTAAATTATTTTTTTAGTAAGTTTTGGTAATTTGCCATTAATTTGTCAAGTACATATTTGTCTGAAAGTTGCAAATTAAATTACTTGTAAAAATAGATGTATACATACAATCATGTACTCTGCAACTCATAGGAGACTATAACTAGGTTGACTATTTGTTAGTGCTAAAACAAAAACAATTCATAACTCAAATTTTTCTTTTTTTGCCTAATATTTCTGTTAGCTAGCTGTTAAACATATTTGAAAATGTAGTGGTATAATTGTTTTTGCGAGTGTCCTTGAAAAATTCGGAAATGAGCCTTGAAATGTGCTTGAATTTTTACCAACAATTTTGCTGGACACCCTGATTTCCTATATCCTCTTCACTCCCGAAAAAAAATTCTACACATATATTCTGTATATAAACATATTTTTCAATCAATTATTTAGAAGTATGTTTTGCAAGTAATTTTGAAAGAATTAGCAATTAACATTTTCTGAGAGTAGCTTCAATTTAGTAGAATTTGGGATTTTGAGCTGTAAAAATATACATTTTTTGTGTTAGACAAATAAACTAGCTCTGCCAGTGTTTTTTGTTTAATAGTCCATTTAAACGTTTGTTTTAATCCAAAATATCCTATAAGTGAATTGCTGAAAAACTTTTTTTAAATAGAATATAAAATGCTTTTTTAAATACTTCCGAAATCTGCTTGACCCTCTTGGTACATCATTTTTAAAAAACAATTATTAAATAAGCTGCTTCGATATATCTGTATTTTTGTAAAACTCAATCTTTCCGGTTTATAACAGAAAAAATAGTTTTAAGAAAAATTATAAACTGAAGCTGTGAAGTGAATTCTACAAAGGTCCACATGTGTACCTCTAGAGCGTGGATGTGAAACCTTTACCTACTGATGTAGGGTTAAATGTTATGGCTCATACTCAATATATCTCTTGTATCTAAAATTTGAACTAGGCTTAATTTTTAAAAAAGATGTGGGATGTGAAACCTTTACCTACTGATGTAGGGTTAAATGTTATGGCTCATACTCAATATATCTCTTGTATCTAAAATTTGAACTAGGCTTAATTTTTAAAAAAGATGTGGATGTGAAACCTTTACCTACTGATGTAGGGTTAAATGTTATGGCTCATACTCAATATATCTCTTGTATCTAAAATTTGAACTAGGCTTAATTTTTAAAAAAGA
>JAFNEN010001209.1:0-45115 GCA_019343175.1 Oedothorax gibbosus
ATAAATAAAATAACCAACCGATTTATTCTCTTAAATATTTTCGTTCTATTACCTAATATGAAATGTAAGGTAATAAATATATTGCGATGGAGCTGGAAATCCGAAAGGGAGATTTTGTGTTTTCTACATGTTTCGTAGAGATCTGATTCTAAAAAAATAATTTCGAACATAGGTCCTCTGCCTGTCTTAAGGGGACGCATTACCCAAAATTTATTGCTGCCCAGAAAATAATTAAACACGCTCGAATGCTGTGAGCTAAGGATATTGCAAAAAATGACTCTTATAATGGTGGAGGCTTATTGAAAATGATATAGTGGTTTGGTAAAATGGTTTTTGAAATTTTATGTTGATTTTTTACATTTTTAATTTTTTCAGCTTGTGAATGGTTAAAACCCTAAGGATTTTAGGTAAATTAATGTAGAGCTTCAAAATGTTTTCCTGTGTTGAAACATATACGTTTAACAAAAGTTGGTATGGGATAAGGTCTAGTGTGAATAGATTTTTTTAAAAAATGATGAAGGTAAAAATTTACAATTTTTTTTATATTTCGGCCATTTTTATACATAAAGCTACATAACTTTTTTTTGTTTACCTGATACCTCAATATCCATACCAACTTTTAGTAATAGATGTTGTGGGAACATTTTGAAAAAAAAATCCATTAAAAAATTCTGTAAATTGTAGGAGGGGTAGCATTTTGAAAAAACGTTAACATTTAAAAAAAAATTTATTTAAAAAAAAAATTACGTTTTAATATTTATCATTTTTTCGTATATGTTTATTGAATGTTAGTTCTTTGTAAAAATAGTTTAATTTGAATGCTAGAGATAAAAATACTGGATTTATTTTTTTTGGGGTATCGCGTCCCCTTAATCTAAAACCACTCTAGAGCTCGAACTAAAAGAGCTATGGACTTCAAATTTGGTGCACAAGTTCCTAGTGCTTGTCGGACGTATAGTTTCGAGGTATCGGACCACCTTCACATTTTATATTAAAGGAGATTTTGAATACTCTACTGGATTGTTTAAAAAAGATTCTAAAAAAACATTTTTTTTATAAATTTGGTTCCTTTTAAATTACGGAAAAACATGTTTATATTTTTCTTTTAAAATAGAAAAAATAATGTATACCTGAAAAAAAACCAATTGAAACATTTTAAATTTGAAAAAGAAAATGTAGAATAAAGTTTCATTATTTTAAATTATATTTGTTCATTCATATCGCAGAATACGCATGTCCCATGTTAAGACATTATCAGAAAAAAAAATACCTTTTTTTTTCATGTACGGTCCATTACGTAAAATAAAATCAAGAAACTTATAACAAAATGAATTTATTTTTCATTTATTTACTTAACGGAAATTTTCCTGGAATACTAAATTTGATAATACGTTAATTATTTAATTTATTATATTAGTTAATATATGATTAAAAAATGTTTCTTTGAGTACCATTTCAAAATAACAAAGTAACTCATTTATTCAGTATCTATACTGTTCATATACATTATTTAAAAATATTAATCAGTAAAAATCTATACTTATCTTTTAATTCAATTAATAGAAAAATAGAATTGTATAGCAGCTTATACTTCTTAATTTTGTTTTTTAGGTATTTTTGTCAAAAGCGGAATAAATCATTTTAGTTAAGTACTACTACTTAACATTAGTTAAGACATACGAATGTTTATATCTGATAGCTAATCCAATTATTTAACTTAATTACGTGCATTATTCGTAAGCAGAACCATTAAACTAATCTTATTAAATTTTCCAAGATTTTCGATTTAGATTAAAACGAATCATTAATTCGTTTATTGAATGGAAAATATGTTTCCTTCTTTTAATAGGAGGGAAATAAAGTGAAAGAAAAATTGTAATTCGACTTAATAATTAAATTAATATGAGTTTTAATTTAAAGTTTTATGAAATAAAAGTTTTTGATTATCTAAAAATGTATTTATAATGTTCAATCTGTATTGAAGTCAAAATGTTTTGTAAATTTTTATTCTAAAATTAAAATAAGAATAGTTTTTGAAGATACTTGTGATAGAATAAGTTGACTATTAAATAGTTAAGTGGAAGAAAGTGCCAAGTGAAATTTTTGAAAAATAGAATTAGATTTTTATATCAATGGGAGTATTACTAACTTCTTTAAGGATAAAAAGTTTCCCCTTTTCATAAACTTAGTTTAGTATATTTTTTAAGGTTTTCAAATACCGTTTTCATTAAATCTGAGCGTAAACTAAGAACTTTAAAGCTCACTTTCTCGATTTCGTCTTTTTGTCACTTAGAACGTTATTCCACTAAGATCTTCAATTACAATCTATGCTCTTAGTCATACTTTAGAAAAAGGCGCACAATCTCTGTAATTGTAGAAAAACGGTGTAAAAATAAACTCATAGGCGCAACAGCACATTACTGGACCAAGGCCTGCCGTGCCCATTTCAGCTTTCGTGACCTTAGGCTCTGGGGTACTAGGCATATGTCCCGGTAAAGTGGTCAGCCTCACGTGGCACCCCCAGTGTTTAGTTCCCAAGCATCCTTGGTACCCATTTTATCGACCCACTCAAGGGATGAAAGGATTGGTCAACCTCGCCCAATCCGGGATTCGATCCCCGGACCTGTGGCGTGGCAATGTGAAGCACTACCACTGAGCCACTGGGCATCACTGTAGTCTCCACCCACTACATTTAGTAACGAATTTATACCTTATTTTCATTCCTTTATAACTGTTGCCACTCAAGCCTATTAACATGCCTATTAAAGCATTCGAAAAATAAGATCTAAAAAGTTTTTCTACGTTTTTTAAGATATTTTAATATTTTATTTAAGTCTGAATACGTTGCTTGTTAGCACTCTTATTAATAATAATGAAAAGGTTTTTGTACTTATTTTATTATTTTATTTGCAATGCGAAGCACTACCACTAGGCCACTAGAAAAAACGGTGTAGTGCGGCATAATTTAGTGTCAATCTATTCCGTTTCTTATTCCGAAACCTGTGGCTACCCGGAGGGTTTTTGAAGCCACTAATTTGGTGTGCAATCGTGGGCTGTATCTGTTACGTGAATTTCAAGTGCGAAAAAATATGCTTCAGTACTTTGCTTCTGTAGAGCGCTTAATGGGCGCGCTAGACCGCGGGTCTCCAAACTCAAGTGCCTCAGTGTTAATCCAATGGCGAAAAAACTATTTTCTCTACCAATTTTTCTCCGGCTGTATTGAATATTTTTTACAAACGGTTTTTTTTAAATAATAAATGTAGATAACTTACAGGTCTCTATCTTCCCACTTTTTGAAATTACTTCGAATATTTTGTGTAAAATTATTTATTGAAAATTTAAAAAAAATAAATTCGAACCAATTTCAAAAAATGGGAAGGTCGGGACCTGTAAGTCAGCTACATTTATCACATAAAAAATTCGCTTGTAAAAATATTCAATGCAGCCGGAGAAATGTGGCAGAGAAAATATTTTTTCTCCATAGGATTAACACTGATGCACTTTGCTTTGGAGACCCCCGGTCCAGCGCCCCATTCCCCCTTAACATTGTCAGTTTAGTTTAGTTTGAATTATCGTCGCACTAGAGCTACACGAGGGCTATTGGCGACGGGCGTCGTATTTTTTAACATTGTCAGTACTTGATTGAACACCGCAGGTAAAACTGTAAGTGCGTTTTCGATAGAAACATATGTAAAATATCCAATTGACTTAATATTACCACTGTGATCATTCGGAACCGCATGTGCGGCGAGCGTTACCGGAACGAGTGCGTGTGAAACCAGCATAATTCATCGACGACGATTGGCAAGAAAACTTGCCACGCGAAAATGAACTTTCTGCTTTAGTTAGGTCTTAAATTTTGTTTATTAAGACATAGTCCTGCACAATTTATGTGGAACTCATTAAGTTACTAGAAAAATGAATTTTAAAAAAAACCTAAGGGGATACGGTACCCAAAAATTGGTCAAAATATCGATTTTTCAGTTTTTACTTCTTATTATTCACAATATCTTTCTGAATATTTACTGAAAGTTTCATAATGATATCTTTTGTAGACAAAAAGTTATTAACTATTTTCTGGAGTCATTCCTATACGTTTGAATACGTATTTCGTCCACTTTCAACCTGTTTTCTCTGTTTCGCGTTTTTCAATTCTTGTGTTTAATAAATCCCTAAGGCTTTATTGATAATTAAGTTAGAATTTTGAAATTTTTAACCTGTGTTCTTACATATATGGTTCACAAAATTGTGCATCGAATAAGGTGTACTATGTATAGTTTTTTTTTAAATGTTGAATTCAATCATTTGTAATTTTTGTGTAATTTTTTTAGATTTTCAGTAAATTTGCATGTTACTTTTTAACTGTAGCTCACATTTTAAATCCATGCACAGTTCTTGAACAAATAGTACTAAAAACAAACTATAAAAGTTTGGTGGAGTTATTCTCCAAATTGAAAGAGGAGTAGCGTTTTAAAAAAAGTTTAAAATTTTGACTTTTTTTATATAAATGAAAAACTACTTGTAAATTTTTGTTTTTATTGCTAGAAAATGTTTATTTAGAGTGAACATTCTATAAAACCACTATAATTTACAAGTTTGTTATTATTTCTAGAAATAATGTTTTGGGTACCGTATCCCCTTAAGAAGTGAACGTTTTTATTCGAAAATGAAGACGTGAATGGAATTCACTAAGTCGTCGTTAATACGTTAATGATTTCCTTCGCATAACCCTTGAACAATATCACACCCTATCTCATTCACACATTCCTACAAACGTAGTATTTTACAATATGCCACACCCGGGAAATTACAGTTAAAACCCACTCAGCCACGCCCCAGTAATAATAGAAAAGATTTCAATGTTACAACACCTTAAATTACTTTATTATGAATGCCCCAAACAATTAGGAAATGACGACTTTACACCTTTGTATAAATCCATAACCATATTTTACACAAGGTTACAGTTTTATTGTTCTTGATTGTGAAATTGTGACAATAATAATAAAGTTGTTATTGTGTTAGTATACGTGTTTTGCCATATAATTTTCAATTATAAATTACTTGTAAATATATATATTTTTATGACTTTTCGTCTAGTCAGGTAGTTATTTTAATGAATAGATATTCGTGAAGTCCGATATATATGGCGAAATACACAGTGAGAGGTTTCTGATATTAGACTTGTCTAATATGAGCATAGATATCATAGTTAAAGTATTAGATTGGCAGATCACGTTACCTCCAAAGCTAACGACAGGACGCTCATGGAGGACCAGAATAAGAGGGCAATGGGCCCAGGGTTGCCACCAGTTGTTGGAGAAAAACACTACGAAAAAATACCATTTAATTCTAAAATTACAAAACAATACCATAAAACTGCATTTTGGAATCTTTTTAGTGACTTAAAAAACGTGATACGCTTTGCTAGTATTTTTATGGCATTTTTTTGTATTTTTAGAATTAAATGGTATTTTTTCGTAGTGTTTTTCTCCTAAAACTGGTGGCAACCCTTGGCCCATTGCCCTCTTATTCTGGCCCTCCATGCGCGTCCCGTCATTAGCATTGGAGGTCACCTGTGTTTTGACGTTGAGGTTAGAAATCACAGTGGACTGTATAGAGAATAAAGACACTAGACCTGGTTTACGCTAACTCGTTTATTAAAAAGATCAAGGCATATATATAAACTTTTAACAGTTACAGTTAAGGGAAGCTGCTCGCAGGCAGCGCCCCAACTGTCTACTCAGGAACTAGACATTCCGCCCGCCTTGAAACGCCAAGGGGAAGTTTCAATAAAATTTGTAAAATAGTTATTGAATATTAAATACTAAAGAAAAAAACATTAAAACTAATTATATTGGACAATGGACAATTACAGCGTTTTCCACAAACATATTTATTCGATTAAGCATATTAAAAAACCTCTAAAACTCAAGTATTTCTGGTTTTAAAGATGTATTTATTTTGAAATTCATTTTTAAAGTTAATGATACGTCACTTCTGTTAAACCTCTCTTAGCATAACAGATGACGTCACGGTTGGCTTTTTTTTGTTCTTGGCGTGTTATTTCGTATCACGTTTCACTGTATCGCTTTTGAAACTATGAAACGTGCTTTCATCCTTATCAAACTCTTTAAAAAGTTATGCTATTTTACAGAAACATGTCATGTTCATTCCAGTTAATTTCTTCAAATGTTGAACGATTTCACTCGACTATTCCGATCAGATCCAACAGTCAATAGTTCTGCAATAGCTCATACGCGCTCTAGTGTGTGTATTTTAACTAACAACCAAACTTGGAACAAGCTGTTAACTTCCTTGATATGAACTGGTTGCAAATAATATTGTCTTCTTCTTTTAATGAGGTTTCGCAGAAATTGTAAGGTTTACTATTTTATAAAGTGTATTACAGCATAGATCGAAACATCGCCAAAAACATAACAGTTGACGTCAGAGCTGTTTTCAATGACGTACATTTTCGGCAAATTTCAAATGCATTTTTTGTTGAAATTAAACATATTTGTGAATATTTAACCTTACATTCGGAATCTGCAGCTTCTAATGTACCAGGAAAACACATATATTATGAATTTCGCGTTTCATGCAACTTGTCCATTGTTATGCATCGACAGTTGATAAGGGGAGCAAGTAAACTTTATTAATTGATCTTGTTACGTGTCCCTGTTTGGTGTTGACTGTAACTACTCGCACCTTCTTGTCGCTTCCGGGTAGTACGTTGGTGATTCGTCCGAGTGTCCATTCCAAAGGAGGTGTATTCTCTCTTTCCACCACCACCATATCCCCCACTTTCAGATTTGGTTGAGATCTCCACCACTTGGAGCGAGGTTGAAGTCTGTGGAGGTATTCCCTTGACCACCGTTCCCAAAACTGCTGTCTAAGTCGTTGAAGGATTCTCCATCTTTCCGTGAGACTAATAGCCTTGGTTGGTTGAGTAGGTTCTGGAAAGTATGACATTGGACCTCCAACCAAAAAATGCGCGGGTGACAATGCGTTAAGATCTGCGGGATCATGGGAGAGCTCCGTAAGAGGCCTGGAGTTAAGGCACGCTTCTATCTGGATCAGTAGCGTGGAAACTTCTTCAAAATTTAGAAGCGCTGAACCTGCTGTCCTTGTCAATAACTGCTTGGTACTCCTAACCGCAGACTCCCATAATCCCCCAAAGTGAGGTGTGTATGGGGGTATGAAAGACCACTCTATGCCCTTCATAGAACAGAAGTCCTTTACCTCTTCTTGTCGACACAATCCGTCCAATCTCTTAAGGTAGTTTGAGGCTCCCTTGAAATTAGAACCGTTATCTGACAGTATCTTCTCAGGGCAATTTCTTCTGGAGACAAATCTGCGTAGAGCTGCGAGAAACGCTGCTGTAGACAAATCAGACACAAGCTCTAAATGAATCGCCTTGGTAGTAGAGCAGACAAAGAGGCAAATGTAGGACTTGAACTTAGTCACTGATCTTTTGTGCGCACATTTTGTCATGATCGGACCAGGAAAGTCGATTCCTGTACTCTGGAACGGTCGAGATCGAGTACTTCTACTCACGGGAAGGTCACCCATTAGCTGAGGTGTGGATTTCAATTTAAGACGAAAGCACTTTACACAATTTCTCAGCTGCTGCTGAACCACTGAACGACCATTGACGAACCAAAATTTCTGTCTTATCAAGGACAAGGTTAATTGAGGGCCTGCATGTAGATTAGTTTGATGAAAGTAAATAATAACTTTCTTCGTAAATTCATGATTCCTTGGTAGGAGGATCGGATGTCTTTGGTCGTATGATAGTGACGTATGTCTTGATAAACGTCCTCCAACTCGTAACAAGGCATCCGAATCAAGAAACACATTTAAAGGTAGTAGCTTACTGTCACGTGGTAATACTCTTCCCTCTTCAAGAAATCTTATTTCTTTCGAAAACTCCAATTCTTGAATTACTCGAACAATGGCAATGATTGAATGATACAGCTCTTTAGATGTCAAGCAATCGCTAATCTTTAATGAAGCTGAACGTGCATTGTGTATGAATCGTCTAATCCAAGCACATACACGAATCAATTTGCTATACGAGGCTATATTAGTTATGAACTCAGGCAAGGAGGACAATCTTGCAACTGTTACCACGATTTTCTTTTCTTCCATCAGCGCAGTTTCTGGTAGAACGAGCTCCGGAGTCTGGAATGTCGAAAACTCATCCATTGGCTGAAGTAACCAGGGTGGACCCCGAAACCAATGCTCGCAGTCTATCAGTTGAGAAGGTAGTAATCCTCGTGTTCCAAGATCTGCTGGATTTTCGACTTTGCGAATGGAATTGTAGTCTGTATCTTCGCAACTCTATTTGCGACGAATGACTGCCAACGATAAGGTTCTGATGACAACCACGCCAACGTAATACTGGAATCTGTCCAAGCAACAGTATTCTGGATAGGAACCTGAATTTCCTTCAGTACGGCATGCAATACTTCCGAAAGTAGCAAAGCTGAGCATAATTCCAATCTTGGCAAATATTGAGTTTTTAATGGAGCGACTCTTGTTTTTGAGGTCAGTAATGAAACATTGACGTTGGAATACAAGTCAGTACATCTCACGTACACTGCAGCGCAATAGGCCTTTTCAGAAGCATCACAGAACCCGTGTAACTCAACTTGAATACCTTGAGGCTGCAAAACGCATCTTGGAATTTCCACTTGCTCAATGAGATGAAATTCTTCGCAAAACGTCAGCCACCTTTTATTCAATTCTTCTGGAATCGGTTGATCCCAAGCAAGGTTCTGTTTCCACACATCTTGAAGCAGAATCTTCATCAAAACAACACACGGTGAAATGAATCCAATTGGATCAAACACACGGGATGTCTCTGCAAGTATCTCCCGCTTGGAGAAGTTCTTTTTCTTTTCACATGGTGTTACCTTGAACCCAAATAGATCTGTCCTGGGATTCCACTTCATTCCAAGAACTTTCACATCATCATCCACTAGTGTCAAATCTTCTTCCTCTGCCAGAACATCTTCTAGAATAGCAGGAACATTGGCTCGCCACTTCCGAAGGTGGAATCCTCCCCTTTTCATCATCTGGGTCAGTTGGTTAACGAGTTCAACTGCTTCATCCTCCGTTGACGCTCCAGAGAGAAGGTCATCGACGTAGAAATGGTTCAGTGTTGCATACGATGCCAGGGGAAAGCTTCTTTTTCATCTAATGCCAGCTGTTTCAAAGCTCTCGTAGCTAGGAATGGGGCAGAAGCGGTTCCATAGGTAACGGTTGTTAACCTGAACTCCTTTACGGGATCTTTTGGAGAGTCTCGCCAGAGAATTCTTTGCCAGTCAGCATCATCAGGATGAATATTTATCTGCCGGAATATTTATCCACCCCAGTTCCGAACAGACCGCAAACGGCTGACCCTCACCAAATGATCGAATCTGACCCTTAAGCATCGGAAGAGAAATTTCGACTCCAAGCAAAATGTCTATAGGACCACTCTTATAAAATGTAGGATCTGCCAATTGAAGATCGCCAAACGGAAAGGAGCATGATTTCTCTAAACTTGAATGTGGAAGTTGACCCAAAATTTTGTTCACAACAAATATCTGAGCATCAAAGGAAGACCTGGACTCAAAATGTGGACTAAGTTTTATTTGGGAAATTCCCAGTGCACGAGTACCTGAAGTTCCCAACCCGGAAATATTCACATTAGTCCTTTTCTTAGGTAAACCAAGTCGGTCAAGGCATTGGTTTGTTATCAAACAACCTTGACTTCCTGGATCCAGAAGTGCACGGCATAATTGCGTTCCTCCGACGGAATCGCGCACTTTTACTAAAGCAGTGCACAGCAAGACTTGCTCATGCGGGCCAACATCTGAACAAAAGGATGAAACAGGAGGATTCACGGGTTCACTATTCGAATTAGGACTACCATTTTGTGTGGACGGTACGAAAACCCTGGCATCTACCGAAAGGTTTCCTGAATTTACAGCGGGATCCCTAGAAGAATCAGTTCTAGATTCAGAAGCATTCTCAAAATGCAATAAGGTGTGGTGTGATTTCCCACATTTGCGACACGTATTTTTGCTGTTGCAAGTTGCCTTTCGATGAAATTGGGTCAAGCAATTAAAGCATACATTTTTCTGTTTAACTAAAGTAACTCGTTTTTGCACCGAATACTTTAAAAAGACGCTGCATTTGCTCAAGACATGATTACCCTGGCAACAAACGCATTGGGGATGAAATCCCGAAGCTACCAGTGTTACGTTTCTTGGGTATATTTTTTGGTATCTTTATTGTTAATTAAAGATCTAGCATGATTTGTGAGAAACTGTAATAATTCGTCTAGTGATGGAATTTCATCATTTGTAAGGGACCGTTCCCACCACCCTTTCGTGTCTTTATCCAGTTTGAACTGAATTACAAACATAATAAAGATTTTTGAAGTGCTATCTACTTTCAAATTTAAGGTTTCTAATGATCGTACAAATTCCTTCGTAGAGTCTACGAGATTTAAGATTTGACTAGGTGATTCCGAACTCAAAGAAGTGTTAAGCAAAAATTTCCGCATTAAAGAGGATACAATTTCCCGTCTATGAAAAAATCTTTCTTCCAATAACTTCCAAGCAATTTCAAAATTGCAATCAGTAATTGAAAGTGATTGAACTATTCTTTGAGCGTCCCCCTTAACGCGCCTTTTAGATACTGCAGCTTTTGAGCGTCGGCCAATTTGTCGTTATTTGTAACGGCCGCCCTAAACAAATCCGAAAAAGCTAACCATTCATCAATGGCACCTGAAAAGGTGGGAAGGGACAAGGTGGGGAGTTTAATCTCAACTACATCAACTCTTCCCCCTGGTCTAGTATTAGATTCCGGGTTTTTAGAAAATTTCAAAAGAGACCGATCCAAATTAGCCAACAACTCATCGCACTCGTCCATAATAACCTCTTTTTCCTCACAATACTCATCAATTTCTTTTTCATCGCATGTCTCAAAAATTCCGTTGAAAATAGCCTCTATTTCATCACTAATCTTAACCAATCTACTGCGTCTCACATTTAGGTCAATTAAGTCCAAATCATTTATATCTTTATCCAATTTGTTTTTTAAACGCGTAAGTGAAGACTTTGTTACCTTCTTTTGAGTTTTTAATCCTTTCAACTTTTCCTCCATCTTAAGAAAATTAATCAAGTAACTCAACAAACCTCTCACTGAAAGTAACCCAGCCAAATACACAACATCAACTGGTTTAACAAAAGCTCACAGCCCCATGCAATGTAAACTGACCCAATGTCCAACGTAACTAAATCAGTAAAATGACACTAATTGCAACACCCTTAAAAACACTTTAAAACTAACTATGCACTAAGAAACACGTTAAAACTAACTATGCACTAAGAAACACGTTAAAACCAACCATACTACCAAGAAACACTATAAAACCAAGCGTACTGTTACCAAGAACACTGTAGTAACCTCACTAGAATTAACCAAACTGTTACAAAAACTAGAATTAACCACACTAGAAACACAACCGTTAAAAAACACTTGAATTAACCACAATAGAATTAACCACTGTTAAGAAACACTAGAATTAACCACACTAGAAATGACCAAACCGTTAAACACAGGAATTAACTGCACTAGAATTCACCAAACAGTTAAAAATCACTAGAATTAATCACACTAAAATTAACCAAAATGTTAAAATACACTTGAATTAACCACACTAGAATTGACCATACCATTAAACACATGAACTAACTACACTAGAATTGACCAAACAGTTAAAAAACATGAATTAACTACACTAGAATTAACCAAACAGTTAAAAACCACAACAAAGCCAGGTCATAATAAATTCTTACCCAAAGTACTAATTAGAATAACGTTTCCGAACGAAGAATATTTCACTAATCCTCAAGCTAGGTTCACAAATTTCGAACAGGAAACCACACAACGAATATTTCACAATAGGAAAAAAAGCACCATACACTTTAGCTAGTTTGATCCGGGAGACTGGACCATGTTTTGATGTTGAGGATAGAAATCACAGTGGACTGTATAGAGAATAAAGACACACTAGACCTGGTTTACGCTAACTCGTTTATTAAAAAGATCAAGGCATATATATAAACTTTTAACAGTTACAGTTAAGGGAAGCTGCTCGCAGGCAGCGCCCCAACTGTCTACTCAGGAACTAGACAACCTGATCTCCGAATCTAATACTTTAACTATGATATCTATGAATATGAGGTAATTTTTTTCAGTTTTCATTCTTATGCATCCGCGATTGCAGAGGTTGTTTCGGTTTCACCCTCACCGCGTGGTCTTTTCGTCTGCTGTGTCTTATTTTAGAGTTTCTGACGATAGATAGTTCTTATTCCTCATAATTATTAAACGTTAGCGGCACGCTTGAATTTTAACTCTGAAAAGCATTTAAAATGTCAATGTTATTGGAAAACTACGGTTTAAATCATATTTGTTTTACGCTTGTGTTAATTGTGGGACGGCAATTTAATATGATTCATAAACATAGAAAAACTTCAGTTCTACTAAAAAAAAAGTTTTACACAACTCATTTCCGAAAATACCGAAACAAATGTAATTCCATAAGGACCAAGATGAAAACAATGGCCCTTTAAGACGTGAAACATGTCCATTGTACGCAGCAATGTTAATTTATTTTACATAATAACGCTAAACATGACAAAATTATGGTTCACTTTTAAGGAGACACGGTACCACTTTTTAAAAAAATCTTTAATTTTGACATATTCACTATAAAATTGATGTTTTATTACTTCAATCTGTGTTTAAAACAATATATGACAAGAAAGTTTTTTAAATAATTTAATTTTTAACTTATTTAAAAAAATATTTTAAAAAAACTTTTTTAAAATGCTAAGGCTTTTTTAAATACAAATATTTTAACCCAATTTTTTTCTCATGTACTTTAAACTGTTTTACATAAGAATTGGCATCCAAATTTGATTTATCTTTAGTAGTTGTTTTATAAAAAATATTTATCTAGAAAATCCCAAATTATTTTAGCATATTTGAAAAATTTCGACTTTAGTATTTTTTTTATAAAAAGAGTATTACTTTTGTAAACAATTTTAATGCAAATTCTTAATGTTAACATATTTGACAGACCTCATACAAAATGTCTTAGACTTTTATCAATAATTAAAAACGCTTTAGCCTTTTGAAAAACTTGTCATCAAAGAAAAATGAACACCTAGAAAAACACATTTAAAGTTTTCATTCGTTTGCATTTTTATCCTACCTTTCTTCATAAAAATTGGAATAACTTTTTTTTACTATAGCTAGACTTTTAAAACTTGGTAGACTTATTTAGAAGATTTAAAAAATTAATGTTAGCACACACACAAATAAAAAAATCGCAATTTTTGCCATTTTTAAGGTACTGTGTCCCCTTAACTTTAATTGAATTAAAAATTATTTCTGGATGAAGATGACTGTTGCAATTTATCTTCGTTTAAGCTCGCACAATTTGTAGAAAATTATTTACTAATCAATTCTGAAAAATATTTTTTAAGATATGTTATTTAGAAACATCGTCAACATACACCTTGGACCTATAAACAAAAATATTTATGTTTTAAATGAGTATATATAAAATAAATGAGTAATAAAGTATAAAAGTTATTTATACGACGATAAAATGGAAATAAACGGTTACCATTTCTTATATTAAAGTTACGTTTTTAAAATCCAAATTCAGCAAAACTAATAACTGCATCTGTAGTGACTCGGCACAGTCATTACTATACTTCTTTTTCTTTTCATTCATTCATTTCAGTTCCCCATTTTTAAAATGAAAAGTCATGGCATCGTTTAAACGGTGCCATCAGCAGATTCTGTTTCAGATAGTATTCATTTGAGGTTTATTCGCTGTGAGCAAGGGTTAAATAATGAGAGCAACTACTGTGTAATTGTTGGGTGAGTCAAAAGATAAAGTTTTCAATGGAAATAGGCAGTGAATTTTTTTCATGGTTTTGCGGGAAAGTTAGAAATTTTGCTTTAAAGGATGAGATAACGAAAATGGGTTGGGATAATTTTTGTTTGTTTCTTTTGTACAATTAAATAGAGGAACATAGCTAAATTAAAACAAAATACTGATAATATGTTAATTGGTTTTGATTTTAAACAAATGCAATAAACTCGGGAACTTTTCTAACGTATTCTAAAAACTAAGTTCGTTGGATTCTACGCACGAAATGGTTTTTCAAAGCATATCTGCAGTACAAAATATTGTGTTTTTGGTGAAAGTGAGAGATAATGGAAATAATGAAATTTTGTGTTGCTGTTTATGAGGGGGGAATGCAGTTATGCAGTTTTAGTTTGATATAAAAAAATGCATATTTTAAATGTTTCTTTTTTGAAGTCAAACGAATGTGCATCGTCACTTACATATTGAAATTTTTCAGCAAACCATATTTTAAATTCAGGGAATACTAAATCTCTAAATAGCTTTTTGTTGAATATCTTAAATGAAGGGTGCTGATTCCAAAAAAACATGGTTTTCGGACATCCGTCTATCTGTCTGTCTTAAACCAACTTACAGCTCGAAATAAAAGAGCTATAGACTTAAAATTTAGTACACTAGTTCTCAGTACATGCCGGCGTCATAATAATGTTTTTGAGAAAACTTATATTCGCAATAGGTAGCTGCCATAGAACTTTTTAGGTTTTAAAATTATTGAAATTTTTAAGGGTAAATGATTATCTTAAAATGTTTTACTTTATTCAGCAGTAATTGAAAGTCGTTATACAATTTTGAGTTAGTGTTATATTGTCTCAAAACGTTTTCAAAGCAGGGTGAGACTTGACAAATAAAATAAGTCATGTAATTGAATACGGTTGTTTGGACAAATCAAGATTCTCATACATAAAAGACATACTCATACTCATCTCATACTTGTTCCAAAGACACAGAAAGTTTAAGTCTTGGATAAAATCCCAATTAAACATTGTTGTTGTTGCCGTGTCCATGACATGTACAAAAAACTAGATGGATCCGAAGCTGTCGTAGGCAGCTTTCGCTATTTCTTCTGCATCTTCGGAGAGAATTAAAACTTCTGGGTCTTCAAAGCCAATCCTGAAGAGCCTGGCTTGAATTGCTGGGCAGCCAAAGATATGCTGCGGGGACAGTTGGACACCAGGACAGTTTGGGTAGTGTGTGGAGTAGCTTCTTTGTCCTTCCGTTGAGATTTTCATTCCTTTTAAATGTTTTGTTCGTAGCCTGGCTATTATTGAAGATATTGTACGGTTACAATTTAGTGCAGGGATGAATTAAACGTTTAAATGTATAATTGAATAAAAGTTTCTAAGTATCAACATTCGTTTAGCGTTTAAATAAATATGAGGCGCGTAGTGTTAAAGCTATTCTTAAATACAATTTATTTTCATCCCACAGCATTTTAAGCACTTTAATTGAAATCAAATACTATTACTAGCCACGTTTCCATTGTGTTTCGAAGCTATCTCTTTAAACCTTTATAAACAGAACCGTATTTAACCATCCTGTCTATGTACAACAACGCAATTAAATTCCAATTACAAATTGAGGAAGCTGAATGGAAATGCATTAGGATGCCAAACAGCGTATCAAAGAATTTAATAATAGAGAGCCTAATCAAAGAGTTTCACCTTGAGTGAACCTTTTTAAAAAAGTTCAAAGTAAAAGCTTTTGTATGCGCTGACAAAATAATGGCAGAATAAAATGAGTGATTAACTTAAAATGCTCGATGCGTAGATAGTGTAGATGTCCTTTTAAGGAACGGGGGCTGGGGAGCCCAGTCGGCAAGACGCTTGTCTTTGAATGCGAAAGGTCCCGAATAGGGTACTTGACTACAATGTTTTTATTGGCTTAAAATATTCTTATGCCAAAAATATTAGACCCGTATTTTTCTTTTTTTCAAATACCCCATAAAAAGGGGAGAAAAAGGAATTTTAAAATTTGGACGAAAAATCGCTCCCGAAAACGCTTTGTGGCTGTCACGTGGTATCTATGATGTCACTAGTAACTATAAACAAACTTTAAAACACCATTTTGGAAACTACTTTAAGCAAATTTGAACTATCTGATTCTGTAAAATCTCCGCCCATTATCTATATAATTCTTATTTTAATAGTAAGTTAGATTAAAACCAGTTTAATTACAAAAAAAAAAAAAAAAAAAACATCACACCGGTTTGTTTATACACTAGTGTCTGTTTATATACTAGTGACGTCAGCCAAATCGACGTGTTTGTGATCACGTGACGTACCGATGAAAAAAAGCCATTTGAAAATGATTTTTATTAATTATTTAAAGATTTATTTTGCAAAAAAATATATACGTTTGTTATATTTGGGTTCAAAGTATAATTTAATTAATATTGGAAGGTATTTTAGCGATACTGCCAAGTACCCTATTCGGTTCCGGGTATTGCCAAAATCGACGAAAACACACCGTGTATAGGGATTGCCCGTTAAACATGCTCCAAAGCACCGACTCCGCGTGTGATGTAGACCTTCAAAGTTGCATCGTCACTTGACCAGGGTTCTAAAATACGAGGCGTTATTGGCTGTGTTAAAGCTCCTGAGGGAGGCTAGAAATAGGCAGCCGGAAACGATTACCTTACCTTACCAAAGTTGCGTTGGGTGCGTACTCAGGTTTCGGCTCTCACTTGACGGTGGTTCCAAATAATGACGCCCGTAGTCAATAGCTCTCGTGTAGCTCTAGTGCAACGTTAATTCATCGTAACCTAACCTTTTTAGGAACAGAGACAAACAACTCCTGTTAACAACGCCTTTGCGCGCGTTACCATTTTATGTGAGACGTATTATAAGTAGTACACTTGGACCAGGCACTAGCCTAAAAAAGTTGGCGAATCATGTTTTTGCATTGCTTTTCACTCTTGTGATTTTTTTGGTTGGACTACTTCAACCACGTCATTACTTGAGTCCAGATTCTTTCTCTAAAGAATGTGTTGAACAGACACGCCGACAACAAAAAACTGAAATCGACCTGTCCATTATCGTTTGAATATAAGTATTTTTTTTTTCAAATTATAATTTAGAGAATCTAGACAAATTTCGAAACTGTACCCTCCAACCCTAGTTTAGTTTAGTTTGAATTATCGTCGCACTAGAGCTACACGAGGGCTATTAGCGACGGGCGTCGTATTTTAGAACCACAGTCACCAACCCTAGTGATGACATAAACTCTGACCAACCCGATGGCCCTTTTAAGAGTTTAGAAAAAACATTTTAGAACCGAAATGATCTAAATTAATTTTGGTATGCTGTCAACGTTGACATAGCCGACCCGGCCGCTCAACGGTTAGGGAGCTAGCCTTTGGAGCGTCTGGGTTTGGGTTCGAATACCGGTAAGGCATGGATGTTTGTGTTTGTCGAGTATATGCGGAGTACGTGCACGTTAAATCTGTTGGATCCGAAAGTCCCGTGGGCGGTCATTACGCAGTTTCCCACGGGTACAGGTCCCTGGAGACTATTTCCCTCCCCTTCAGGGACATGTCTAAATTGTGGACGTGGCGATAGATGGCAGAACCTGTCTTGTATGTGTGTGTATGTCGTGTCCGTCCTTCTTGACGATGATTTATAAGCGGGTCTTTGTGACCAAGCACACAAGCCTGAAAATACATGTCTTCCAACCAACCAACGTTGACGTAACAAACCCTATGCAAATCCCTAAGTGAAAAATGTAAATATTCATTTTTAAGAAAATAGTATTTTGATATTATTTTTAATGTATTAAAAAGTTTACTTTTGATCGAACATATTTTGAAAATTTCTGTTACATGAAAACTTAAAGAAACCCTTCTGAAACCATTACTTTAACAAATGGTAAAGAATTTTTATTTAAATAAGTTCTAACAATTCAAAAAGTTGCCAGTCAAAAGTCGGAATGTAAACTCTTTTTCCCCTAACTGTATGCCTTGTGGTATCGCTCTGGACCTAAAGTTTTTATATTGTCTTTATTTTTTATTGTAGATCTAGTGCGACAATATTTCAACCCAACCTAACCCTTAAATAATAATTTTATTAATTTAAAAATCCGCAAATCTTCGTAACAACGTCACTCGGAACTATGACGTCAAAATTTCCGTCCCCGAGCGTGTTTGGGAGAGCTTCTTTGGCCTTAGTAGTTGAGTAGGCCGTGTACAAACCAGGCAATGTAGAATCATTATTTCCATTAACAAGATGGATTTTATATTCATATCCCAATGATACAAAGTCACCAAAGTACCTTATTAGGATGCTTAAAGCCTGGTGGGAAACTATGCAGAATTTGAGTAGAATTTATAACAAATGGATTGAATTCTTTACAACATCACACATTAAAAAAATAACCTGCTTTTTAAAGCTAAAAGCACTAAAATCTCGTTAAAACTATCCAAAATCAAAATCTTCTATAAAAATTTTTGTTTAATTTAAACAACAAATATGTATCTTACATGAGTAATTTTGGGGAAAGTTGTTTTTCTTAAGAGGTTTGCAAAAAAAAAAGTATGCAACCTAAAAATTTATAATATGGTGTTTTAATTACTAAAAATGCTTTGAATAAAAACTTAAAACATTGCAAACATTTCGAGGATATAATTTCTCTTAACGACAAAAATCTTTTTAAAGTTTGTACTTTTACGCAATCCTTGGAGTTCAAGACAATGTTTAAAAAAGGTTTTTTATTAGCCTTACTACAAAAAACCCAAGAAATTCTCTAATTTTCGAAAAACAAGTTAGAAACATTCTAAAAGAATTTTAAATCCTACCAGAATTTTAATTAAATTCATATTTCATGCATAACAGGTTGTTTATCTTTCTGTTACATTCTTTTGGCTTTTTCATGTTGGTCAGAAAAATTATGTACTTATTGCTACTGTACAATGTTTTTTTTAAAATAAAGTTAATACTTAAAAAGTTTACCAAAATATATTTAACTGTAGTATAGTAGCTCAATTAACAAATAAAAATATTTTTTTCAATGTTTGAATTTTTGGAATTCCAGAAAGAATTTCTTATACTTCTGAACCTCGTTTTAACATGAACTCGAGGGAAGCGGTAAACATTTTACTTTAACCGAATTTAATGCTAACCATTGGGTGAATTTTGACTTATAATTAGTAAACATTTAAATTTGTTTAAAAAAATACTACTAAAGACTTTGTCATGCTTTTGTAAGATACAATTTACAATCTTAACTTAGAGGAAAAACAGTAAAAACTGTACATCGTTAAAGCCCTTATCAGACGGTACGAACGTCGCTCGTCGAACAACTTTTGGGACAGCAAAAACGTCACAAGAGAACGACTACGTCATGCGTGACATCACAAACTTAAAAGCGCGGTATTGGAGGAGGAGGTACAAGGAGGAGGTTCGGCCATGACGTCACGACTGAACTTCGTTCTGATTGGTGCAGCCGTTCGAACAGCAAAAAGGAGTCGGATTTTCTCGAGTCGACTCGAAAATGCTCATCGAACAAACACTGCTTCAAAAACTAGTTTTTGATATGGCGTACGGACGTCGCTGAACGAACGAGCTCTCGTGTGATAAGGCTTTAAGAGAAACAGATGTAATATTTTTTTTTAAAATTCCAAACTCTCATCAATGATTTCATTAAAAAAACTGTACAATGTATGCATTAAAAGGTAAGAGAAAATACTGGGTTTTTAGCTAACGCTTAGCGAGACGTTTTACAGTGATATAATACAACAGAATTTATATAAAGTGTAATACATATAAGTAGTTGTTCATCCATATGCGTTTCGATGTAAAACAATTTTTTCTAATTTTACGAAGGATTTTCGAATCTTATACTTTATTGAATCTTATCATTTATACTTTATTGCATTCATCTAAAATAAAACTAAGAACACTATTTATTTTTTGACAACCACTGTCGTTGCATAAATTGTATTTTGCTGGTATGTTTTAAACAAATATTTTCTTAAGGGGGGGGGGGATACGTGTGAAAAATCGATTTTTTTTCTTTCATCAATAGTTAAAATAAGCTAAGTGCATCTCCTTAACTCGGCGCGAATTAAGCCTATAATAAATGAATCTCCTCGACTCTCGCTACCTGCTTTTTAAATTTCTGACTTTGGTTCTACTTATGAATCTGTAATAATAAAAATGAAGTTTTGGGTGTGTGTGTATGTCTCTTATAGACTCATAAACTGGACATTTGTTTGACTCGTAACTTGGCATAAATGTGTAGTTCATACTTAAATTACAGATTTTGAACTTTCAGATCTCAAAATGTTCTATTTTTAGAGGAAATTCGAATATTCTGAAAAAAAAATACACCACTTTCGCTCAAATACGATCATTTTTTTTTTACTTTCCTGATGCCATCTGCTGAAAAAATTAAATAAAACTTTTAACGAAAATATTTAAAATTGAAAATGTTTATTTTATTCTGTTGCCATTACCTTCAGAAACTAAATTTATTATTTGAAAAATAATTGACATGTTTCAAGTGACGTAATTCCGGCCAGTCCGCTGACTAGTTGGTAAGACACAGCAACCCTAATGATCCCGTGTGTCAAAACTTTAAACACGTTTTTGTCAAAACTTTTTTTTTTAAATCGACGGGCAAGATAACTCAAAAAGTTCTCAATTGATTCTTATGAAATTCGGTATGCTTCTTCTCGATAGGAATTAGGTTATAGTTGAACGTCAAAAGTACCAAACAAAATTTCAAAAATTACCGTTTTTTACCCAAAAACCATTGAAAAAAAACTAAACAGATTTTTTATTGATTCAACTAAAATATATATGTTTTTTGTGAACACGTTCATATAAAGTTTCAGTTCCGATCACTGTAGGAGAAACTAGAATTCTCGCCGATTGATGGCTTTCGCCGCGTGGAACTGATGAGATTAGTTACTATGGCGGCCATTTTAAAATATCAAAACAAAAAAAAATCAAATTTTTGCCTTTTAATATATAAATAACAAACATATTTAATTTTTTAAAAAAAGTAATTTATTCCTTTCCTTTTAAATAAGCCTTTGAAAATCAGTCAAAATTCAGGTGATAACCCCGCCCGCCCCTTAAATCTCTAAATATTCAAGCTCTATTTCTTGCAAACATCCATCAGATACAACCAAAATAAAAGAAACTATGTGCGTGTTTTTTTTACTAAGAGAAAGGGACTGTAAAAAAAAAATTCACTCATACAACATCCGGTCTGCCACATTAATTCACACCAAGTCCGAGGTCACTCCATTCATAAACTCAGCTCACCAAAAATAACCTTTCTCATTTCTGCCACTATCAGTCGAAAAAAGTATCAACGTCCTATTTCATAACATAAAACATTGTCCCTTTTTCTACTATATTATAGATTTATAGGCAACATTTCGTTGCGTAAACCGGTTTACGGATGTAAACTTAATGCATATGACATGTGCGTTTTTGCGGCGAGCAGTTTGCCCGGTTTATATTTATTCGCGTCGGCTCGCTTTTTGATGGGCAGTTTTATGTTCTTTTTTTATTATTTAGATTTTTTATTTTGTGGTTGATGGTTACATGCAAGATTGCGGAAGTGGTTTTTGATGTGTCATTATAGAAGGGTAGGGTTAGCAGACTTTTGAAGTTGGTCCGGACCGTCCGGAATTTTCTACATTGTCCGGGACAAAGTCTAATTTAAAAATCGTGCGAGAGAGTCAAAATATTTTTATTTTCACATATTTTAAAATATTTGTCAAACCAGTTATCAAACATAACAAAATTTTGGCTTTTATTATTCCTCTCAAACAAAATTTCAAACGAATATATATATGACATTTACGGTTTAACACTTTCGCTACGCAGGAATTTTGTTTCCTCGTAATATGTTATAGGAATATCATTATCGAATCCTTAGTTGTATGGACTCTGAGCCGTTTTGGAAGTAAAAGGGTTAAACCCCCCAAAAACTTATATTTTTGTACTGAATAGGCCATCACAATCGGCATCGACTAGACACTTCACAACTTACTCTGAAAGAGATTGCCAAGAAAGAGACTCCACACAAGTTCCGCTAATCCTCTAATGTAAAATAAAAGGGCCAAAAGAAGCCGGCCGGAAGACGTAATAATTTAATGTCATATACCTGTTATAAGAATAAGTTACGAGCATTTGTGGAAACAAATGTGCCTCATATATGTTGACAGTTGATCTGAGTGAATTCTATATGCATTTAAATGCATTTTAATGTGTTAATTAACAAGACATACTTTCGTATTTAGATCACTTAATTTTTTTTCATACTTGATAGTAAATCACTGTTAAAGCCAAACCCAATATTAATCATATAAAGCTTAACAATATATACTAATTCGAGGATATTTAAATGACAAATATAAATATATAAAAAAAGCTTGAAATATTGAAGAAGCATTAATATTTTTTATGTAATTAAATATCCTCCTTAATATTTTGACCTTGCCAAAAAATGATTAATTTATAAGCGTAGATTATAGTATATTTAGAATTTAAAAAAATAGAAGACAAATATAGTAATCTTTCTTAAAATAGGCTCTAAAATTTCGGAAGCAAAATATTCAGCGACCATTTTTATGTACTTTATAATTGGTGACAAAGGTTTTCATGTATTTTTTTCTTTATTAAAATTAAAAAGCTTAATGGGAGTAAAAAGGTTTTTTCTTGACCTCTAAAAAGTGGGATTTTTTTTCTTTGGTTAATAGAAAAAAATTCGCAGCACAATTTTAACAATGGCTTATTAAATTAAAAAAAAAACAATAATTAATTACCTAGAAATATTATTTTAAACTTTTTTTTAGAGATTTGCTTCTCCGCCTTTTAGAATTTAATTATATCAAAAGCAATTTATTAAGCACAGTACAGTAGAAGTTTCTGGTATTTTATTACCCAAATTCAAATATCTTGTTTGTTACTTTAAAAATTTATTTTAATATATAACATTACAGAAAAATATTTAGAGTACAATTTTATCTGCATAATATATATGCATCCAACTTTATGCGATAACTTTTGCTATTACCTAAATTTGATGTGAAATGTCAAAAAAAAATTGTGAACAATTGTTTATTCTCACATGATTTTTGTAATTAGGAGCATATATAATTTATTTTATCCCAATTCTGAAACTAATTTTCTTTAGACTTCTAGAACTAATTTTGTTTGTCCCAAATGGTTGAATTTAGAATAGCATTGTTTCCTTCATATTAGGAAGGATGTACACAATCATACGGCATTAATATATAGCTTGAGCTTTACAATAACGTTTTACAAAAAAATTATTTTGTTAAATTGTTTGTATGGTATAAAAATATTTGTATTCATTAATTCCTTTAAATAGGAGAATTAAAGCTTGATATTGACTAATATATATATATTATATATATATATATATATATATATATATATATATATATATATATATATATATATTATATATATATATATATATATTATATATATATATATATATATATATATATATATATATATATATATATATTATTTTTTCAAATTTTCCCCGTTGGTTTTTATTTCCCCAAACAAATTTGTTATATTTTTTTGATTGTATAATAGTAAACTAAGCTAGTTTCTTTTTTTTTTCATTTACAGATCCTATGAACTAAATTAGAAACAATTAGTTATTAAATTTTTAAGAAACATTTTTTAATTTTTAGTGTAAAGAATTTGTAGAAATTTATTTTTAACTAAAGTTTTGTTTAGAGTAAAAGTTCACATTCGCCTACATTTATTGAGTCTCACAATAAAGTACGTATTATTTAGCACACATTATTAGTACGTACGTATTATTTAGTACGTATTATTTAACACGTATTATTTAGCACATTTTTAAGAGAAAATTTTAAAATTGAGGAGAAAAGTGTTGAAAAGTCGATATAAAACAATAATAAACACATTTTAAAATTCAGTGACTTTGCTATTTATTCACTTTTGTTATATGAAACATAAAACTAAGTTTGAAAAATTACATAATTGATAACTATGATAATTTTTTTAGTAAATATTAAAAACAATGCTTCAGATCATTAATTATTTGTTAAAGGGTTAAATTAATTAAACTAATGAAATTTATATGTGTTATAAAGAAATAATTATAAAAACTTGCTAGTATAATTTTCTAGTTAATTTTTACAACTCGATGTAATTAAAAGCAAATATTAAAAAATTTAGGTTAAAGAGTAGAAAAATTTAGTAAATTTATATATTTTTAGGAATTTAAAACACAATTATACGCTTTGTAATGAAACATCACCACATACTGTCTGGCTAAGAAGAGATTAATTACAAACTGTAAACAATTGTTAGTTGCCAACATAGTCAATTTGTTTATGAAAAGAATTTAGGTAAATATATTCATTTTGATAAACTAATCACATAGGGGATAATGGGTATGTTCTTAACACATAATGGATTAATGGGTATATTCTTAATTTAAGCCCATTAGTGCATTGTTTAAAGTTGGTGCTTAGCTTATCCTTGCGCAGACAGACAGTTACACTGTAAATATATGATAACGAAGTTTATCTAGACTATTGATTTCGCAACATGCGATATTTAACTGTCATCTCTATATCGACTTGATATTGCATAGTCAAAATGATATTACTCGATATCAGCTCGATATTTCTTCTTCAAAAGTATATCATGTGGTTATCAGAATCATGTTAGGTAATATTGTATGCTAGAGTAACATATCCACAACTCACTGCTATACCAACTGGCATTATACACAAACACACTTTCACTTGATTTGATCACATTTTGTTCACATTCACAAACTCGCACAATTCACATTTGAACTATTTAGTGGCCACCGGAATTTTCTTCCCCACCGAATCGCACTTCGTCTCGTAATTAGTGTTCTTCATCATGCTCGACGCGGAAATTGTCCTGATATCGCTCGTCGACTCATGCACAGACGACAACAACTTAGGTCTGGGGATCCTCAAGGGCTGGACATCTAGCCACGACTCCATTTTCTCAGAACTTTTAGGAACACTTATGTCAATTAAGTCACCTGAAGAACGTTCTAAGCTCTTAAAGCTTTCGCAATTTCAGAACTTTTAGGAACTCTTATGTCGATTAAAACACCTGGAGAACGTTCTAAGCTCTGAAAGCTTTCAAAAAAGTTCTTTTTTCTGATAATTCGATTTGGCGGGAGCTGGCGATGAATCCTAACCAGGAGTTTCGAACGAAGACGAAATTGGAAAGGGTGGTACGTTTGTTCGATCGATTAAATTATATGAAGAAAAATGGGTGAAAAAAGTTCTTTCACTTCTAGGGTAATTAGTGGGGTGTAGGTAGTTTTTTATTGAAGTCTAGTGAAGTTAGTCTTCGTTTTGTTGAGGCGAGTTTCTGTTTATGTTTAACGTTAGCTTGGACGAGGCGTCATTCCGAATTTTATATAATTTGTTGAAGAGAATAGAAGATTTAACACTCAATACTCTATTAATAAAGTGTAAAATGTTTTGATGTAAATTGTCTTTGTGAGAGTAATGATTAAGTACCAGTTACTGTTATACGAGTAGGCAAAGTACGGATTGAGAAAACAATTTAATACAGCAAGACGATTGGCAAGATAAGTTTGTAAGGCACAATCGCGGGAAAATTCGACAATTCGTACGAGAAGGTATAGTTATAGTATCACTAAAATAAATCCCCAAAGTCACAAGTATTTTTTTCCTGTTGTCAATTGCACGCACTGCTGTTTCCCCGTAAGAGATTATAGAAATGTGTAGTAGTTAACAGCAGTCAGTGGCAAAGTCTTCAAACAAATGCTAAACACTCAAGACCTATTTTCAAATGTCACTAAATTTCTTCAATCAGTTAAACTAAATTTTCCAAATGTCAGTACTTAAATCCAATGATGGCAATTAAATGTAATGATGAAGCCTTGACTTTATTGAACGATGAACAACTGATGAATGCGCACTCATTACCGATGAACAACTAATGGATACTTATCACTAATTTGAACAGTGTCACAAGCGGTAACCTTCTAGAAAAAATCCAAGAATATTCTAATCCAAGTCACAGATGATTCATCAACAAAATCCAAGTAACTTCTCAATCAACTCCAGCTTTCCTTCAGTCCTACTGGAACTACCAAGTCAACGATCCTGACAACCATGAGCGAGGTAGATAAACACGGAACCAGCCGCCACGAGAGCTTGATGGCAAATGACTACAGAACCTGTTGATTCTGACATGAATTACCTTTTTAAAATGAAAGGAAGAAAGAAAAACTCGCCAGGTTGAACTTGTTGGCAGGGGTGTTGTGATTGCGTTCTTTTAGGAAAACAGTTTATATTTCTTAAATCCCTAAGTGATCTTTTCCGTGTTTTATTCTTCTATAAAGTTTTAAATAATGAAATACACTGCTCAAAAGAATTAGAGGAATGCATGGTTTAAACCCTTTCACCCCCAATGATTCCATTTGGGATCATCAGCTGTAGATTTTTTTTCTCACTAAGTTGAGCTCGCACTTATTTATCGTTAGATGGAAGAATCATGTCTTTTGAAGAATTACATAATGTTTGTTTTAATTAAATGAAAATATGAAAAACATGGTAAAATAAAATTCATTCCCAATAAATTTTATGAAATAAATTGACCCTAAATTCTTCACGCTTGCATTCTTAGATGTTTAAAAATTGATTTTAACTTTTTTAACAAATAAAGTTTTGAAAAAATTATTGTTATAATTTATTCAAAAGTTATGATTCCAATTTTCCCCTTTAAATTTTAGTTTAAAAAATTAATATTTTTTCTCCTGTTTTTTACCATTTCATTCTGGAAGCATAATGAATCTATTTCACAAATTTTAGATTTTTAGAATGAAAAATAAAAAGTTGAAACTGAAAGGGTAAACAAAAGTACGCAAAGTGCTCCCCTAATTGTTTTGAGCAGTGTAGATTGTGTTAATATTCTTAATTCTGTTCATTTTGCTGTTCCATGTAGACTTTTAAGAAATTATCGTTTATTTGTTAATTTTCTTACAAAATCAAATGCCATTGAAAATTTTTATTTATATAAATTTTATAAATTATACACTAGGTTCTCGCATGATTTTGATATTTTTAATATGTCTTTCAAAGTTTTCAAAGCTACATGTGTTCCAATTTCTAACTGATATGTTTTTTTAGCATTTTTTTTTGTGTTTGCGGTTTTACTTGTCTGTGTTTTTCCTTTGCACCACTGTAATTGGATACTTTTATCTGTAGTGTATGTATTTTCTAAATAAATAATTTTTTTCTCGTTTTGATTTATTTTTTAAGAACCGGATGACTGGGAAAAGTTTGAACTGCGATGTGATCCGACGTAAATCCTCAATACATATAACTAGCATCTTTAAAAAATTAGTGGTTTTGTAAAAAAAAAAAGTCGAAACTGTCCGGAATTAAGGAGCTGACAAGAAGGTATATGAAAAAAGATTTTGTACCTCAAACAATGTTATTATTCAGGGGCAATGGTGCGCCAGTCAATAAAAAAATCATAATCTACCATTTCAAATATTTTTTCTCCAAAATTTTGTCATGAACCTCTTCAGGAGCAACTTCAAAATATTATTGTAAAAACATTTTATTATTCAATATAATTATACTCCAGTTATTTAGTTGAACATTAAGTAATAAGTAGTATTTTTTGACTACCAAAAAAAATACTTGGCATGATGTCCAACAGCGACGAACAGTTACCAATAGGCCGAGTATAATTCATATGTCGCTTATGATTTTTCGTGAAACCAAGATTCTAACGTAAGTAGAATAAAAAAACTATTACAAAAAGCTAATAACTCAGACTGCCAAAACGGCCCCTTAAACTTGGGTTTCGGTTGAGTTGATGACGACCGAAAGTTGAACTATAGTTAAACTCATAGTTTCCTTGCACAGAAGCCACGACCACGGGCGAAGCTATAAAACGCGCGGAGCAATCAGATGCAGAGGAAATTTCAGCCGTTTTATTTCCTCTTCATCTGATTGCTCCGCGCGTTTTATAGATCCGCCCATGGTCGTGGCTTCTGTGCAAGGAAACTATGAGTTTAACTATACATGATCTCACAGCCGAACAATACAATGAGTAATTAATGGAACATACCATTTTTTCCGATTAACTTCAATTATCCGAATGTGGTTAGGTCCCATTTGCTTCGGATATTTGAAGAGCTTAGTGAAAGAACGTCCTAAGTGACAAAAAGGTGAAAACGAGAAAATGAGCTTTATACAGTTTTTAGTTTGCGCTTAGATCCGTTAAAACGGTAGTTGCAATGTTGCAAACGGCAAAAAGTATACTTAACATAAAGTTTATGAAAAAAAAAGGTTTGTTATCTTTATAAAGGAAGGAATAGCATGTACATTGACATAAATATCTCAATTTTTTTCAAAAATGTCAAGTAGCAAGTTCTTCCACTGAGAACATCAATGTGTAGTCGACTTTAACCTTTTCAGTCCCAAAGACCATTTGGCATCATCATTTTAGAAAAAAAATTCTGATCGTCTATAGCCATTTAGGATATCAAAAAGCACATCATTCGATTCTTCAAACTTTTTTCTATTAGAAAATATTTTTTATTAATCCCAATAAATGTCAGCCCTATTATTTTTTTAAAAATTATGATCAGAAACATGATGATGCCAAATGGCATCACTGGGACTGAAATGGTTAACTTACGAAATTGGAATTTAAGCATTAAGAAAATTTGCTACTAACTCAACGTGAGGTTTACCGTGCATCGAGATTAGTCCTTTTTATTTATTTAGCTTTTTTTTAGGAACTTGGTTTATATATTGGGATTTTCTTAATTCTAGGATGGAGTTGAGATTCCAGCAATCATTATAATGATTATAACTTATCCTGGTTTCGGCTATCAGTCGGAGTTTTTTAGTCGTATTAAATGAAGTATTCTTACATTTTTTAAAAACTGAGATACCTTTGTTTTCACTTACACACTTGTCAGTTTCTAATACCATGTAACAAATACCAAATCTCCAAATCTTCCCCATCCCATTACGTGGCCATTTCCCCTAGTCAGTCACAGGTCCACGCTTGACCTACTTGTCCGTCGACAATAAGGGTGCATCGGTCCGAAAACTGCCTCGTATTCGTTTTTCTGTGTTTTTTAGGAGAAAAAATAGACTTTTTAGTCAATGGACTCTAATTACCGGGTGGGCGAAACGATCGTTTGGGTGGAAAGTCAAGTAGAATTTTTTTTCATAGCTTTAAGAAGATTGCCGGGGAAAAAGTAATTCAAAACCCGGTTTGCAAGGTGAAGCCATTGAGTGCTTTGTAGTAAGCCCAAACAAACGCTTTCGGCGAAGTATTTGGCTTCGAAGTTTGCATACACTGTTAAAAAAAATCTCTGGTAAATAACTGGCAGGGAACGGCAGCAGAGATTCCAGTTACACCCCGTTAAAAAAAAAAATTATTTCCCATCATTTCTTATAACTAATAGATGAGCTAAAACTGTAAAAAGATGGGAATCACCTTAATTTTCTAACAGTCTAAGGGATAAGGCCGTTTATTTAGTTAATCAGACCATTTCGAATCCAAATATTGTCCGTAGCCCATAAAAATTGAAGGGCAAATTCTCGTAAATTTACAAGTTTTTTTTTTACAGTGTATGCTTGTAGGAAGATAATGCAGGAAGACTACTAGAAGACCACCAGCAGATAGCGCTGCGAATTTCCATCAGTAATCTAGATAACTGATTCAGTAGTATAAAAGACGACCCAACTCAACCAAGAGGACCTTTTTAGTATACAATAGGCTAGTAATCATAGATATCATAGTAAAAGAATTCGATTGGCAGATCACGTGACCTCCAATGCTAACGACGGGACGCGCATGGAGACCAGAATAAGAGGGCAAACGGGCCAGTGTTGCTACCACATTAATGAGAAAATACTACGAAAAAATACCGTTTAATTCTAAAATTACAAAAAAAAAATACCACTAAAAAGCGTTTCACGTTTTTTTAAAGTCACTAAAAAGATTCCAAAATGCAGCTAGTATTTTTATGGTATTTTTTTTGTAATTTTAGAATTAAACGGTATTTTTTCGTAGTATTTTTCTCATTAATGTGGTGGCAACACTGGCCCATTTGACCTCTTATTCTGGTCTCCCCATGCGCGTCCCGTCGTAAGCATTGGAGGTCAAGTGATATGCCAATCTAATACTTTAACTATGATATCTATGTTAGTAATAGATATGCGACATCGATTTGGATGATTCCTGATTCTCTAATATATAAACTATAATTACAACGCATTTTTGTTACCAGTAAGGGAATTACTACCATCGTGGTAGGGCCGTAGTGAGCCTAGTGGTCAGCGTCTCGGTCTCGGGATCGGAAGGTCCTGCGATCGAGTCCCGGTACCACTGAAGACCTACCGAGTATATGCGGAGTACGTGCTCGTTAAATCTGTTGGGTCCGAAAGTCCTCTAAGTTCCCATACCAAATCAATACCTCTGGGGTGACAAGCCAATTCTGGGGATCCTCTAGTTGGCCTCTGTCTCTAAAAATTAGATGGATCCACTTATGTGTGTGTGTTGTCTGTTGTGTCTGTCTTACTTGACGAAGGTTTATAAGCGGGTCGCTGACCAAGCACACAAACCTGAATATATATGTCTACCAACCAACCAACCATCGTGGTGTACATTCAGATCTCGTGCTACAGTCTACAACTACGCAAACAGTCTTTTTATTTTTAATTAACGCTTTTTAATGAACAAAATGACGCGTTTTAGCATGAACTAATATTGAGTGAAAGGTTTGTTTGGGGTTATTAGGATTGCTTGGCGACTTTCTGACGGCTTCAATTTTTTCACGCCAAGCATCTCAATCTTCTTCTTAACTCTAATTTTTTTTTAAAAGAGTGGTTGTGTGGGATTTGAATGAGGAAAGTTGATATTTTTTGGCAGGGTGTGACTGAAATTGGAATCATTGTTTTTCTTACGTGTTGACATGTCGATGGGTTCTAGGATATGTTCCTTAAATGGTCCGGGAAGTTTAGTAATCTAACAAGATGGTAATCTAATGATGGTCTGTCTAGGGAATACTTCATTCAACTTTAATCAGTAATGGAAAAAAATATCTTATGATTCGAGGTGTTATGTTTGTATGATGGGTTTGATGCTGTGCTGCTACTCCGTAAATTTTATTTAGTAGTGGGGAATTTTTTATAGGCATTGAGATCAGAATTTTTGCTTGTTATTTGCTTTTCTTCAGTATACCTTACATTACCCAAGTGCCCAGAGGCGGGTACTTGAAAGAAATACTCTTCATTTCATTTTGTCATTTCATCTCGTTTTATTTTTGATGTGTTTTAGCTATCTTTTCTTTCATATTTTGCAACTCCAGTTTAATGTTATAAAAATAAAATAAATTATTCTTTGTCTTATTTATCAACTAATATTTAAATTAAAGTACCACTTGTTATGTACAAGCATTATGAACATAATATTTCTTTTTTAAAAATATTTTCGTCATGAAAAATCGAGTTCCGAGTTTTATTAGCGGCGGTAGGCTCTTTAGCTTGCCGCTAGTACTGAAAGACAATATATTTTTGGGTTCAGCTGTGGAATGTATTCAAGACCCTTTATATAAGCACTATGCAGCCCGAGCTCGTCATTTCATTTTGTCATTTCATCTCGTTTTATTTTTGAAGTGTTTTAGCTGTCTTTTCTTTCATATTTTGCTTCTATAGTTTAATGTTACAAAAATAAAATAAATTATTCTTGGTCTTATATATCAACTAATATTTAAAATAAAGTACCACTTGTTATATACAAGCATTATGATATAATATTTCTTTTAAAAAATAAATTTTGGTCTTAAAAAACGGCGTAGTAGTTTATTAGCAGCGGTATTTAGATTTATCATTGCTCTCAATATAATTTAATTTGACCTCAATATAATTTAATTTGACCTCAATATAATATAATTTTCTCTTTACCTTTTTATTAGTTTCATTTGCAATATTTGTTTAAACTTAATCACATCTAAAGAATTCATAGTGTCCAATATATGCACTTTGGTGTCGATATTTTAATCCAAAATAATATATTTTTATAATATCCAGAAATGTGTGCCAACTAGTAAAAGGAATTGTTTCCTTAGCACGTTTGGGGAATCTTGTTTTGATCCATTTTCTAAATTATTTCCTGCAGTTGTTGACAATATGAGTTCTTCACAAAGATACAAATCGGCCTGTTTACATGTGAAATTTTCATCAGGAAAACGTTTATTCGATTTAATTTGAAAATGTTTTCTGTTACATATTTTTCATGATTGAATGTTTTAGAAGTTATACCATTTAGCATAAATATTGACTATAAAATCCTCAAAATATAGTGTATCCATCCCCCAAATTACGAAACTTTATTAGTTATTAAATAACACCGGATTTTTTTACAATGCCTTAGAAATTTCAACTGCAGTTTGCTCCACTAAGGACACTTAACATTAATGATTAAACTAACCAATAGCAATTTTAAACTTAAAAAGTCTAAATATGTTTAGAAATTGCTCCAATATATGTTAAGAAATTTGTCTAACAGAAGCTCCTCTTTGTGTGGCATTTTCTTTAAAAAGAACCCATCTACAAAGTGTGCTCGAAAAGTTCGGTGATTCGTCTCATAATTAAAAAACCGCGCCGGTTAGGATCTTGCACTCCCACGCAGAAGCAGTGAGAGGAATATCATCTATTTATCCCACTGCTCTTCTTTCTGTGGTGTATAAATCGTGCGTTTTTTGTTGAGCACAAATATTGTTGGAAGCGGTTTAAGTGACAGATTCTGTAACAAACCTACTTGTTTTTATTTCACTTTATTAAAGGGCAAGCCTTTTTTTTAAAAAAAGAATTTGGTAAGTTTTTACAGAATCGAATTTTCTTAATTCTAGGATTCCGTCTGGATTCCATCTACCAATGTAGTAATTATAGCTTGTCCTGATTTTGGCCATCAGTCGAAACTTTTTAGTCTTTATTGTCTTATTCTTACATTGTTTTTAAACTAAGAAACGTTTGTTTTCACTTATCCTCAGGTAGGAAGATGACCTGAATAATCTTAATTGCAGTTTTCAGTTTTTGTTTTAAAAAGTCAGCTTTCGAAAAATAATTCTTCTTCCTGTATTTTTCAATCTCATTTGTGTGGAAATCGATTTAGGTTTAACTAATTCAAAAAGGCATTGTTTTCTTATTTTGGTTTAGTAGCCTAAATAGTTTTGTAATAACTAAGTGATAGTTAAACATTTAAAAAAATTGATAACATGTGTGTCACTTCTTAAAATTTAAATTAATTTTCTAAATTAATAATAGTTTTTAATTTGGTTTAATAGTATAGTGTTAAATCTCCATATGTACACAAATTTCAAAAATACACAGGAACGAGAAAAATACGTGTATCAGCCGAAGCAGGCGGGGATATTTGATGCGTACAGGGGAAAAACCGCTTAATTTCGTAGAAAACTTTCTTCATCGGGCATCTTTGGCGATGATAGCGAGTAATCGCCTAAACTGGTGTAAGAAACCAGTTTCTCACTTTCTTGTGCATCTTCTCTCACTGCAACCCTGAATTTCAGTTCCGCGTTTTATTCAAAAGACTGTGTTCATCATCATGTTAAGCTTTAAAAATAAAGTACGATTGATTGAAAATCACGAATTTTTCTAAAACAATTAAGAGAAATTTTAAGATTAGCAAATTAATCAAAAAGTCCTAAAACCCACGACTTCTATACCTACCGAGATTCAAGCTATGCACGATTCCGACGATTGGACCAAGCGAAGAAAGAGAGAAACCGGTTTCCTGCCGCCAATGTTCGCCAAGCAGACACAATTACGGGACTCTTCCTAATAAATCAAGCGGTTCTTCCCCTATACTCTTCATTTGGAATGACATTGGACATGTGGCATTCACAAAAATATGTAAAATGATAAATGAAGTTTGAGTGTTCGTATTTTATATCCATAGTAATTAATAATCTTAAGTTACAAATTACAATGGATTTGCAAACGAATTATGTATTTAATAAATTCTACCAAAAGTAATGTTTTGTAAACAAATAAGGTAATTTCTTTTAGTTTTAAGTAATAAGTTAATATTTTCAATGCAAAATATTGTGTTTTACACTTAACATTTTGTTTTAAAATTATTTGTTAAAAAAAACTTTTTACTGTTTACTTAATTGTCTTGAGAACATCCCGATACAAAACAAAATCTTTTAAAGTCATTAAAAACTGGTAATAATCTAATGGGCTTGTTTCACTGGGGATCTGGCAACAGCTCTGCGGTCTTGTTTTCATTTATCTCGAATTTCTTTTGTTGATATTCGAAATTGAGTTTTACAAGAATAAGTTATTTTAGTTGTTATTTTTTAAAATTAAAACTTCTTGCTGTGCTTTTGGTTGTTTTAATCATTTATCAAGGAAAACTTGCTTTGAAAGAAGTTGGAATTTAAAAAAAAATAACAACTAAAATATTCTTAGAAAACTCAATTTGGAATACCAATGCAAAGTATTTTCGAGAAAAATGAAAACAAGACCTCAGAGCTGTTGCCAGATCCCTCGTGAAACAAGCCCATTAACTAATTCCAAACGAAACACAACAGCATGCAAATTGAAAATACTATTTTGCCAAAAAAAGTATTTTTAACATCCTTTAATACACAAAATTCAAATTCTTCATTTTTTCCCACAATGAATCAAGCGCTTTTTAATTAATTAATATACCTTCACTTTGCCATTTTTTAAAGATAATTAAAACGATCCCTGATGACTTAACTAAGAGCCTAATTACCAAGACTACTTTTTAGCCTTTATATTTTAATTAACGACGCAAGTTTTTTTTATATTAATTGAAACCACTAATTAATTATCATTGTTTTATAGAAATTTGATAATGCTGAGATTAGCTTAAGTAAATAGACAGATTCTGTAACTATATCATGCATGTCAAATATGTTTTTTAAAATGAGCATACATTTTCAAAGTACAGTCGAACCTCGTTAACGCGAACTTGAAGGGAGTTACGTCACTTGAAACACGTCAATTGTTTTTCAAATAATGAATTTAGTTTCTGAAGGTAATGACAACAGAATAAAATAAACATTTTTAATTATTTACGTAAAAGTTTAATTTAATTTTTTCAGCCGATGGCAACTGCAAAGGGGAAAAATGATCGGATTTGAGTGAAAGCGGTGTAATTTTTTCAAAAAATTATAATTTTCTCCAAAATTAGAACATTTTGAAACCTGAAAATTCAAAAATCATAATCTGAGTATGAACTACGCGTTTGTGCCAAGTTACGGGTCAAACAGATGTCTAGTTTAAGAGTCTATACGGAATATACATACATACGCAACTTCATTTTTTTTATTATAGATACACTAATAATACAAGCATATTATTAGTAATTCAATTAATATGGTTCATTTTGAGTAGTACATACTATCGAAAAATTAGAAAATTTATTAAGGAATAGCAATTAAAAACGGCGCATATTTAGACGCAATTTCCGCTTTTTTTTAAACATTTGTCTTCAATATCATTTTAAATTTTTGTTTTGTTTCCGAAGAAATATGCTGCTGTTTTCGATTCCTTTTGAATGAAAATCGATAAGTTTAAATACGAACCAATTCTAATTTCAGATGATAATTCTTCTACATACCGGAAAATTTCTTTTGGTGACAATTGATTCAGAATTGTATGTAGAATATTTAATTTTCAACCATCTGAAACGTAAAGTTTATAGTTTTCCCACAAAATACAAAAATAGCACGAAGTTAATTTGTTTCGATAAATTAGTTATGTTTTTTAAATAAATCAACGTTATTCTTCTAATTTGTCGCTGAAAGATACTTTTGATTTTAATTGACGACGAATTTTTTTTGTAGATTGTTTTGTCTTTGAAAATTTAAAACGTTAGGTGGATAGTTTTATGATAAAATGAAAAAAAAATGTAGTAAAAATAAGTTTTGAACACAATTGAAGAGCTTAATGGAGGAACGTGCTAAAGAACAAAAAGTTCAAAACGAGAAAATGAGCTTTGAAGTTTTTTGTTTGCACTTAGATACATTCAAAAGGGCACTTACAAAAGGTGAAATACACTTAACTTAGTGCTTATAAAAAGATGGAAACATGTTATCTTTAAAAAAGGGAATAACGTGTTCATTGACATAAAAATTTAAACTTTTTCAAAAATGTCACTTAGCTCTTTAATTTTAAGACAGGCACCTTATAATCTTGTAACATTTAGCTTCCACACTACGTTTATATTGTAAAAAGTGGAAGGTATCATAATCGTTTAGTCTGTCCGTCACCCACTTTCATAGCCCAAACTACAAATGCTACGGACAAGTGTGATACGTCAAAAAATTCAGCGCATCGAAATTAGAATACATTGAAAATTTCAGAAAAGAATTCGAAATACTTCAATTATGTAAAAAACTATACAATTTAATGCTCATTTAAAAAGCATAGGAAGCCATTTTTATTAGAGTTAAATCACCATTGCTATTCACAACAATCGCTCCAGAGAAACTTTAATTATTTCAGACAATAAATTAAAATAAATTTATTTTTGCGACATCGATCAGTTTGAAGTGACGTCAAATATATTTCACTGTTGTGTTTGGCGCCTTTTTACCTGTTAAACACAACTGTTGTGTGGAAGCGGGTTAAGTGACAGATTCTGTTACAAACCTACTTGTTTATTTTGTCTAATGGAGGTATACAAGTGGTGAAATTCGTCGAAAAACGTTTTTAAAATTTTTTGTTACACCTGCACTAGGTATTTCTATGGAATTACCGGACTAAAATTTGAAAAACCAAGCTTTTAAAAGCCGTTTCGCTTCAGTAGCTGGATGAATAACCTTTCAACGATCAAAAAAATCTTAATGAAAACGTTCTAAAAGCAATCACACAATATCAACAAAACAATGAAAAACAAATAACCTTACAAAGCCTCTAAATAATGTAAACATACACGTATGATATGTTGTTTTTAGATCAAAAATACATCAAAACCTGACATCATCTCAATAACCCTAGAAACACACAAAAATCGCAAGAAAACAATGTATGCGCAGAAAGCGTAAAAACAGAAACAGTCACGCATGAGTTGAGTTGAGAGGTTCATGCCTGGTTCGTTTCTTCACTTCGTTACTTTCTTCGGTGTAACGGGTCTACTGTATTGTCTATGGAGGTAAGATATAGATGGAGTAGCTTGGCGACAAATAAACTACACGGTCTGAAGATTGCAAAATATATGTAATAAGCCCAAACCAACCACTACAGTCCCTGGACAAATTATTAGACGCACTGTATTTTTTTAGTAGTGATGAAAACATACCAAAGAATGTCATATCATTAAAAAAGATATATGTATTAAGTATAGCAGATAGTATTTTCTATTCAATAGCTTAAGTTTAGGAACACAAATGTCCTTCTAAAGGTATTTTGTTCATCATTGATTGATACATGAAATCTTGCAGTGCGTCTAATATTTGTCCAGGGACTGTATATCTTTTTAATTCCTTTATTAACCTGTAACAAAAGTCTAGTTTTAAGCTTTAAGTTCCGTCAAAGAGACAACTTTATTCCTTAGCACTTTTGCTTCATCGAGTTTCGTTGCCGAGTAATATGTCATAGGAACATCACTATCGAATCCTTAGGTATTGAAGTCTTGAAGAAGGATCGCAGAAAAATGTTAGGGTTACTTTGGTACAATCTTTTCTCTACATAAAAACTGTTCATAAGATGTTCCTTTTAACTGAAATGGTTATCTGAATTGGTAGTAACTCTGTCTTAATTTGCAAGTAAAAAAATTTCAATTAAAAACAAATTAATGGAGTTTTGTGCTTACGTTTTATGAGTAATAAATCAAAGTTACCTTTATTGGTGACAATGGCTATTAGACGGTACAATTTACTTAAACTCAAGAACGAAACAAATCTCAAAACATAAAACAAGGCACGGCCAACTTCAATAACAAGGCCAGAGAAGCTCTCCTAAACATGAGCGTAGACGGAAATTTTGACGTCACTGTTCCCAGTGCCGAAGATCGAGAAACTAATTCGGACGCATTCGGAACCCTAAAAATGTGGTCAGCTGTGAACGAGTGGTTCCGAACAGGTTTCGAGACAGGTTGTCTTCATCTTCGGAACAACATCACTCGGAACTATGACGTCAAAATTTCTGTCCCCGAGCTTAATTGGGAAAGCTTCTTCGGCCTTAGTACTTGAGTAGGCCGTGCTACAATACAAAGAGCAAATACTGTTGCATACTGTACTGTCTACAATACTGTTGCATTTTTTAATATGCATCTTTATATTTATGACTTAAACTGTAATGTATTAAATTCATTACACAATGCCTATTTTAAAATATATCACAGTTTGTTACACTTCAGAGACTTAAAATATTATTTATATTTAAGCCTTCTTTTCGAGACAACTCTTAGAGTAGAGAAACTTGTTTAAATTCCAAGGAAAATAGTCATAGTGCCTAAAGTGCACTAAACTGAAAAATTATGCCAAATTCTTAAAAGTAAATTTTTCGCTGTATTTCAGTAGTCAAACTCTAATGCGGGCCTATTTTATAAGCAATAATTGGCTTCATTTAGCAACCAGTTTTCCCTTAGTTTCTGACCAAGAGGCATCTCCATTTATTCCTACCTCCCCGGTCTCGTAACAGTGAGAATCTCGTAAAACCTCCATTAAGGCTTTAAAAGTAAGAGATTTTTTATACGTCTTTGTTTATAAGTCTATTAAAGGATTAGGATTAAATGAAAGTTTTTCTTGATGTTTTTTGTTGGTTTAATGTCAGTTTGTGTTAAGTGTGTTGAGGGTTTTTTGTCAGGTGAGAATTTTTTCTCAGAGGTTAAAAACCCGTTTCACAGTCATAGACTTTTTTTTGTTTTAACTTCCGTGAAAGGTTAATGAATCTAGTCGAAATGGAAACACTTTGTAAAAAAAAATTATGTTAATAAAAAAGGTTGCTCCGCAGTACTATAGAGCAAATGCATAAATTTCAAATAAAAAATAATTTTAAAGAATTTAACCTTTCAGTCCCAATGACAATTTGGAATCATTTTAGAAAAAACTTCAGATCGTCTATACCCATTATGATATCAAAATGCACATCATTCGATTCTTCAAACTTTTTTCTATTAGAAAATATTTTTATTAATCCCAATAGAGGGTCAGCCCTATTATTTATTTTTAAATTTTGATCGGAAACCTAATGATGCCAAAAAGGCATCACTGGGACTGAAAGGGTTAATAATGTAGGCTTTTTTTTAAAAAAAAGTTATGAAAACCAATTCAACTTAAAAAAAAAACAATATTAGAAAGAAAAATATAATTTGATTTTTATAAAAAAAATTAAGTTTAAAGAAATAAATAATTTATAAAAAAATAACACCATTTAAAATTTGTTTATTAAAATAATTGAATAAGTGAAGATACTTCCTTGTTAATATTTGCGGTTAGTAATAGGGTTTCAACTTATTATAATATAATTTGATTCGAGGAATATTTTCTTACAAACAAAATGCAAATTTAGGGACTTCTTCAGAGTAGTTTTGAAACGACACTAATATTATATATATATATAATATATAATATATATATATATATATATATATATATATATAAAATAATATATATATATATATATATATATATATATATATATATTATATAATATATATATATATATATTATATATAATAATATTTTATATATCTATAATAATATAATATATATGCGGAAAAGAAAATACCAAAACTACTGAAGGGTGGGGAGCCCAGTCGGTTAGGCACTCGCCTAGCATGCAAAAAGGTCCAGCTTCGGGTCCGGGAATCGCCAAAACAATTAACGACCAAATAAACGGCCCGTGCAGCCAAAAATTTTCCCGACAAATAATACCCCGTGTAAAGGAGTGCACATTAAATATCCTTCAAGTCCTAACGCGCGTACGATGTCGCCCTAAACGGTTGCGTTGGGTGCCTATTCAGGTGTCGGCTCGTCACTTGACTGTGGTTATAAAAACGACGCCCGTCGCCAATAGCCCCCGTGTAGCTCTAGTGCGACGATAATTTAAACCTAACTAATGTAAACTACTGAACTCTAGTATTCAAAACCGATTCTGCAATCCCCAATGTATACGTAAAATTTAGGCCATGTTTAAAAACATTCTAGCATCAATAACATCAATTTTTGACTTAAAACTTCCTTAAAAGAAGTTTTAACAAGATTCCATGAAAGAGGAAAATTTAATCCCCGAAGATATGAAGAAGTTTATTCTAAAGTGGCGTAAGTGGCTCAGTTGGCATTCAGGTTTTGGTTGTCACAGAAGGCCGAAGTTCAAAAAAGGGTTTTTTGGTGGGTACATGTATTTTTCCCGGGTTTTTGTGTGCTTGATCAGATACCCCCTTATAAACAGTCGTCAAGTGACACAGACAGAATTTTTACTGACACAGAGATAGAAAGTACACCCAGGGTGAAGTCGGGAATCGTACTTGCACCCCGTACATTGAGCAGACTGTTAGGGTAATGGGCTACGATAAAATCCACTAGGCCACCCGGGCCCCTATCGAATGTATAAAGCCGAAAGAATTAAAAAATTGTATTGCCATCTTTCAATAATTGTCCTTAGTTAAAATATTTTTGATTATTAATTGAATAAGCAGATAATATTTTATCCATAAATTGGTTTTATTCAGTTTTTTTTAAAGATTCATTCCAAGTGAAAAATGAGTTCATCGCGAATCAATGATTTGTTGACCGATATTAGAATTTTAAAATAAATATATATTAAGAAATGGCCATGCCTTAACTGTAAAAAACTTAAGAAAAAGCTGCTCATTTACCGCATTTTCTACTGTATTTGATTGCAGCTGCTGCTGTAAACAAAATTCACAGTACTCTGATGCTTTTTCTCAGCTTACGCATGCGTACACTACATGACCTTGGGCTTTTCAGCTCCTCAGGTTTTGAGTGGCAACAGAAATTCCGGCTGAAAATAAATTCTCCAATTGGGGAATCAATGTCACGTGAGAACAGAACACCAATCACCGATCGAAGGAAAATCATAAATGAAAGTATTTATTTTGTACGACCTGTGACCTCGCAGCACGGCAAGCGCGTTTACGGCTTGGTCCCTTTGTCCTTACTTGTTGATAAAGTTACTGAATATTTTTTAAAGGTTTAAGCATAGGTATCTAGTTAAAGTATTAGATTGGCAGATCACGTGACCTCCAATGCTAACGACGGGAACGCGCATGGAGACCAGAATAAGAGGGCAAATGGGCCAGTGTTGCCACACATTAAGGAGATAAATACTACGAAAAAAATACCGTTTTATTCTAAAATTACAAAAAAAAAAACATAAAAATACTAAAAAAGCGTTTCACGTTTTTTTTTAAAGTCACTAAAAAGATTCCAAAATGCAGCTAGTATTTTTATGGTAATTTTTTTTTGTAATTTTACAATTAAACGGTATTTTTTCGTAGTATTTTTCTCCTTAATGTGGTGGCAACACTGAGCCATTTGCCCTCTTATTCTGGTCTCCATGCGCGTCCCGTCGTTAACATTGGAGGTCACGTGATCTGCCAATATAATACTTTAACTATGATATCTATGGGTTTAAGGCAGACTTATACTACTTGTACACCAAGTCTTCAAAATGGCGTCGCATAAGTTTGAGACCCAATGCAAACTAGTTTTGACGTTGGAGTACTGAATAGACTTCTGTGTAAATGTCAACACAAGATCCCTGGGACACATCAAATATAGAGGAAAACCATGTTTTCGGGAATCTTGGGAAAAGTAAACGTCAAGAAATTTTTTAATGGATCCTGAATTCGGGGAATTTGTTGAAAGGTAGAAACTGTCATTGTTTGTTTTAGTAATTGATAAAATATTTAGCTAATGTTAAGCGCTATAGAGTTATTTTCTAAAACTTGTTGACACGGCATGGGTTTTAAATTTAAATCTCAACGTTTCATGTTTTGAAAAATATATTTGATTTTCTTGTGTGTAAATAGTTTTAAAAAAGACTACCAGTATACTTTAAAATTTGAAAACTTTATAAAATTAATATTTTTACTTCCTATTAAACTTATGTGAAAATAAAAAGATAGTGAAATTATTGCTATAGGCTTATTTCTTATTATGTGTGTTGTGAACATAAGCAACTACCTAAAATAACTCCCGTTCATTCGTCATTATCATTAACAGAATAATCAGAAAAATAAAAACAATTCAAAAACAAGTGTATTATTTGAAAATGGTAGAATTTTTATTTAAAATATCATTTTTCTATCCACTTAGTAGATAATCTCATAAGTAATAGAATAACTCGAAATTTTGTTGGACAATTATCATTTAAGGGGATTCGGTGCCCAAAACATTACAAGTTATGTTATTATTTCTTAAAATAAATTATAGTGGTTTATTAACGTTCACTCTAAATAAACAATTCTAGCAATAAAAAAAAAATATTTACAAAGTTTTTCATTATTTAAAAAAAGTCAAAATTCTGAACTTTTTTAAAAAAACGCTACCCTCTTTCAATTTGAGAATAACTCCACAAACTTTTATAGTTGTTTTTAGTACTATTTGTTCAAGACCTGTGCATGGATTTTAAAATGTGAGCTACAATTAAATAGTAAATGCATTTATACTGAAAATCACAAAAAATACAAATTATTGAATTCAACATTTTTTAAAAAAACTACATAATAGACCTTATTGCATGCACAATTTTGTTGCACTATTTATATAAGAACACAGGTTCAAAAATTTCAAAATTCTAACTTAATTAGCAAAAACGCCTTAGGGATTTATTAAACACAAGAATTGAAAAACACGAAAACAGAGAAAAAGGTTGAAAAATGAGGAAATCGTATTCAAATTATAGGAATGACTGCAGAAAAAATATTTAATAACTTTTTTCTGCAAAATATATCATATGAAACTTTCAGTAAATGTTTAGAAAAATATTGTGAATAATAAGAAGTAGAAACTGAAAAATCGATATTTGACCAATTTTTGGATACCGTATCCCCAAAAATTAAATTTTTTCTATTTTTTACTGAATTAAAAATCGAGAAAGGACATATTTTGTTTAGTAAACAAGCAATTCTTCTTAACTTACTTACCCACGATCACATATCCACCTTCAAATAACCCTCATAAAATAATATCTCCACTCGAACAATACAACGACATGATGATATCTTAACCCAGAAAAACAATATTTTCCAATTGAAAACACTCGAAGATCGAAAAGTATCACTGAGCCACCTGTCTAGGGAAATCTGCCGGGGGAAGGTAAACAGCAGTAACTAGACTATTGATTTGGACCATTGTAGCAAGCACTCAATAACTATAGCCTATAAATAAGTGTACTGCTACACTGATTATCTCAGAGCAAAATTGGTTCAATTCATTGTTGGGGTTAATGCAGTTTACCTGCCGAAAGAAATGTCAAAACTGTCTGAACATATGGAGGTCAAGGGCCCCAAGTAGTGAATCAAGAAGCGCATATCAGCTGATATTGAATATAATGTCCCTGAAGTTATTGAAGTTTCTAATCTTTTAGCATTGAGGCTGGATTTAGAACAGGAAACACAATTATTATTTATCAAACAAACTCAAATTGCGGTCCACAATTCCAATCGTCGAAATATGTAATTTTTGGGGTTGATTTACGTCGAAAAGAGATTAAAATAAATTAGTTCTAAATATTCTTTAGAACATAAAATATAATTTAAAAAAAAGCGTCGTAAACTTTTATCTAATCAATGAGTTGGTTAAATACGGCATTAAAGGTGGTTGTTTCTTACTACGTTCCATTTTCAATGTGAAAGTTAAATCAAGATTGGTTGTTTCAAGATTTTGATCTAAATCGAGAATGGGTTCCTACTGTACCGATCGTTTGACCTCACACTCACATTACGTCACAGAAATATTAACGCAATATATAACGATAGCAAAATTCATAATTCTTTCTAAATCTGTGTCTCTCGTAACGGACCCAGGAAACCCAGGCTTAACTAGAACATGATGAAGACGTCCTATCTAAACGGTTGGTTCTTAATTTTATGAGTGTTGTAGTGTTACACACGATGCCCAGTGGCTTAGTGATAGTGCATCGCATTGCCACGCCACAGGTCCGGGGATCGAATCCCGGATTGGGCGAGGTTGACATCCTTTCATCCGTTGAGTGGGTCGATAAAATGGGTACCAAGCATGCTTTGGAACTAAAGACTGGGGGTTCCATTCCACGTGAGGCTGACCATCTTACCGGGACATATGCCTAGCACCCCAGAGCCCTAGATCACGAAAGCTGAAATGGGCACGGCAGGCCTTGGCCCAGTAATGGACTGTTGCACCGAGGAGTTAAGTTTTTTAGTGTTACACACTCCTAGTTTTAACTACGCAAAACTAAAAAACTACAACTCTACTCATCTCTATTTATGGCTAACAACTTTTAGCCTATTTGTGTGTTTTTCTGTATCCGGAGTGCGGGGGTTTCCCACATAATTTATAGAAAGATGTCAAAGATTCATGTGTTGCCTATTAATATTAAGCTATGTAAATTATAACGTTTAATAAAGTTAAAGTTTTTTTCCCGGCGGGACTACCAATTTAGGTTGCAATAATACCAGTTGGCCCGCCTTGGGTTTGGAAACTCTACTACTAGAAAAACAACGAAAGTTTTCCCCTAAGAAGCCCCGGGTTTAAAAATAATTTTTTAAATTTTCTAATACAAGGAAACCAGCATGCACACAACAAACCTCAAAAAAATACCTTTTGTTGCCCCCCCCCTTAAACCCTTTCCGTCGACACAAACGGATGTGAAGCGACCCAACAAAAAACGAACCCATAGAGTTTTGAGACGGAGGGGCTGGGGAAAAAAACCCCAAAAAGAAACGGTTGCCAGGAGGCCCCACGCTTTTTAGTAAGCCAAAAAACGCCCCCCGGAAGATTTTGGGGCTTTTTAAGTGGAGTTTTTAAAAGGTTATAATATGGTTTTTTCGAAAAGTTTTTTTTCTTCAATTTGGCCTTTAAAAAAAATTA
>JAFNEN010001210.1:0-12500 GCA_019343175.1 Oedothorax gibbosus
TTTACTAGAGAAATTAAAATAATACAATTAATTAAAATAATAACTTTCGAGCAGTCTATAAGAGATTTAAACATAAGAAAATTTGAACGTTGTGCATCATCTTTTGTTCTATGAAAGGAAATAAAAGATTTTTACGAAAAAAAAGTTTTGAAATTTAATCATTTCCAAACAATTTTGACTGATAGAAAGAAACTTTTAAACAAGAACACAATTACTCGAAAAGTTCATAATTAATTATTTAATCGTAAAAGATATAGCAATAAAAATATTTAACTTCCATCCCGTACATGATGAATGCTATTCCCAAGTCTTTCGTTTAGTGGAAGTGTAAAATTAAAACTCCTGATTTGATTTTTATTAGCAAACGATAATAAATGTATAAACGAAAATTAATATATTCGACGATTGATTTCTTCGCATGCTCACCAATCCTCATCATCAGTATTGATTGCAGAAGAAGATGTGTGTTGACACTAGATCGCCACTTCTAGTTATATTTAGTTCGAAAATTAAATTAAATTTAAAAAAATTGACTTTGGCGGTCAAGTTTATAAAAACCGCCAAATGACGTCGCAAAAAACCGGCCTCACTTTTTCAGATCAGTAGCCATTGGAGCGAGACACGGCTGAAATAAATTTGGCTAGTTTCATTTAAATTTTATTTCGAAAATTCAATAATTATCACTTATCGTTTGCAAAAAAATTAATCTATATTTTAAAGAAAAAAATATGTAATATTCCTCGCTTTTAAATAGAATGAAAATATTTCATATCTACATACGAAGAATCTCGTAGTGAAATATATTTGACGTCATTTCAAACTGATCGATGTCGCCAAAAATAAATTTATTATAATTTATGGTCTAAAAGAATTAAAGTTTCCCGAGCGATTGTTGCGATGGCAATGGTGATTTAATTCTAATAAAAATGGCTTCCTATGCTTTTTAAATGAGCATTAAATTCTGCCGTTTCTTAAATAATTGAAGTACTTCGAATTCGAATTCTTTTCATAAATTTTCAATGTATTCTAATTTTGATGCGCTGAATTTTTCGACGTATCACACTTGTCCGTAGCATTTGTAGTTTGGACTATGAAAGTGGGTGCTGGACGAACAGACAGACAAACGGACTGAACGATTATAATACCTTCCACTTTTTTCGTTATAAACGTAGTGTGGAAGCTAAAATGTATAACTTTTTTTTGACACTTCATTGTATTTAAAATTAATTTGATAGCGTTCAAATTACATCATTGCAATCTGAAAGTATCGTACTTGTTAAAAATGCAGATTTAAGTGCTATTACATGGATTATTTTTTTAATGTACTATACAAATTTAATTGTTTCCAAAAATTAATACAACACTTTATTTCAAATGAATTAGATTGTGTGCTGCATTAATTTTAAATCACAATTCAATCAAATATTAATTAATAATGTACATTGTTAATTTAGATTTGATTAAATTGTAATTTGTTCGTAATCGAATTGTTAAATTGTTTAAGTGAATTGTAATTTGAATTATAATTAATTTACATATTTCCTTTCTATTTTTAGTTAAATATTTTACTTAATACTGACTTATATTTTTTTTAAAAATTACCTAAAACAAAAAGTTTATATTCGTTAATTGTTTTATATTAACTATTAAATATTATAAACACACAAGCATTGTTAAATTCTATTAAATATAGTATAGAAAAGTTCTTTAAGAACTTTCTTCCAACTTTATTTAATAATCTTTTTGCATATGAAATGCATTATCTTGGCAAAACTAAAGTGCTTCTATTGAATTGTTAATCAAACATATTTTTCATTCGAATGCAAATTCCTCCAATACAAAAGCAGAAGCAGAATACATAACTGTATATTACTAGAAGAAAGGCCAATATTTTCAAAGGGACATTAGTTTTTTATAATGTTAAGTACAGATATGATAGCTATAGAACAAAGGAAAGACTTCGAAATCTTAAAAAGAATTTTATATGAATATGAAATATTCAGGACAAAGTTTTTTTTTTTTTAACTTTTAATAAGTAATAAAAAGTTTTTACGTTTTTGTTTCCTTCAGTTGAAACTTATTTGACATTTTTTAATTAATATATTTCAGCATATTTTCATATTTTCTGATAAAGTAAAAAACGTTAGTTCTCAAATAAGAATTGACCTCTGATATACAAATTTAGATTACTTTGCATTTATGTAATAGACATAGACAAACATGTTTTGTATTAAATAGCAATTCTTCATTAAAACATATTTATTTACTGAATTGAAATGACACTTTCAATTGAAGAGCTGAGTGGAAGAACGTGCTAAGTGACATTTTTGAAAAAATTGAGATTTTTGTGTCAATGATCATGTTATTACCTGCTTTAAACATAACAGCTTTCAATTTTTTAGAAAACATTTGATTTCGTATATTTTTCGCATACGAAGTTGGTAGGTGCACGTGTTTTCGTCACTTTTTCAATGGAAGAACGTGCTAAGGAGCCTTGGCATGTTCTTCCACCGAAATCGCCCGATTCCTGAACGATCGTTTAGTGGAAGAACGTGCTAAGTGACACGTTTGCGGAAAATTTTCAGACTTTCGCTTGCATTAATAGCAAAACAAATGGTTCTTTGTGGTTTTAATCAAAAAGGATTCAACAAAATGTAATTTATATTTCCTAATTAACTTTAATTATTAAATATAATCAATGAAATAAAATTTATAATGCGTAAAACTGGGTTTTACGCATTATAAAATTAGCAAAATAGGAAAAAATGCATTTTAATTTTAAATTTAAACGGAGTTAAAGGTTTTAACATATTATAAAATATCATCTACTTTGAATGTCGTCTGATTTTTATTGTAATAAACAAAGCATAGATAATTTAGCAGCGAACAGATGGTATAATTAAAATAAAGTTGCACCTGATCTAGGGAGATCGCAGTTGGCGTTAAAACAACATTGCACCAAACATTCAAAGCATCTGGTTTGTTTTAAAAAAATGAATTATGGGTACAAAAAACGTTTTAAAGCCATTTTACGTTTGATCTCTAAAGCTATCGAACGCATTTTGTGCAATGTCCTAAACTCCTAAAATTATTAAAATGGAATTAAGAAGCAAGCGGAAAGCTGAATTTTTGCTTGAAAGTGTGAATTGCAGCTTATACGGTAAGTACAAATTTAATCAAGAGTTTGCTTTGTTATGTAAAACTAAAATATTTTTATAATAATTGATGTTAAAATAAAGTAACAAAGTATAAAACGTTATAAGTTCTTAATATTTATTAAAATATCGATGACTTTAAAAAAGTACTATACATCACGATTGTAAAAATAAATTGTTTAAACGATCATGTTCTACTGTTGTAGAAATGCTGTAAATTAAAGTAGCTTTCTTAAAATTGATTAAACCCTTAATTGAAAAGGAGAAAAAAAAACGTAAATAACCTTAGAATCTATATCTTACCATACAACCTATTTTTACTTTTTTTTAATATCAAAGTTTGTTTTAAAATTCAATTATTCTTATCTAAATACTATTTAAACATTTATTTTGCGAAAACTTACATCTTGCATTATTATCTTTTTTTAAATCTTTTAAATTTAATATTTATTTATTCACATGCATTTGTGTTTCTTGTACTATCTTTTTGTATACTTTTTATTAAGTTGATTTGTCTTATTATTCCTCAAAGTAATTAGTTTATAATTTCAGTGATAACGGTATTTTTTAAAAAATATTTTCAATTAAAAACTTACTCATCTAACATTAAGCAAGAAGTTCTATAAAGTAACTTATTTTACTTTCTTTTAACTTAAATACTCAAAGAAATCCTTATAGTAGGGACAGACGGACGAACAAAAAGCATAAGATAGGTGACTGATATCTTAAAAAAACCTAGGGATGAGTAACACTATGTATCAATACGCTCATTTAAAAGTTATATATACCTTATAAAGTATTTTCAATAACTGTCAAACCTAAAAAGTTCTATGGCAGCTACTCCTTGCATATGCACAATATTGTAGAAAACTTTATTTTGAGGTCCGACAAACACAGGGAACACGTGTATCAAATTTGAAGTCTGTATCTATTTTCGTTATTCAGCAATACCTTAAAACCCAAAAAAAGTTTATAGCAGCCTCTACTTGCGCATGCGAAATTTTCTCTAAAACCCTATTATGACGTCCAACAGGAACTAGGAACCCGTGTACTAAATTTGAAGTACGTAGCTCTTTTATTTCGAACAGTAAAGTAGTTTCAGACAGACAGACGGATCAATGGAAAAAACCCAATTTTTTAGAATGAGCACCCTCCAAAACGTGTAGAAAGCACAAAATCTTAATTTGGAATATTGACCCCCATCGCAACAGTTTTATTACCTTATATTTTATATTAGGTGATTGAAAGTAATAACTTTAAAAATTGGACGGGTACAAAGGAAGTTGGGGGGGGGGGGGGAGGATAGTAGGACGTTCGGGCAGAAACAAAATAGCAGACGTACAGGCAGCTGGCCAAACACTATACATTGTAGTCATCTAATTTTTTACTTTCGAACCAAAAAAAGAATTTTCAAAATCAGGCACTTTGGATCGGAAATTGAAAGGGATATGGACGGACAGACAAAATGATGGACGGACAGGCAAACGATTAAAAAGTATAAAAGATATCTGTGAAGTCCTATCTTCCAAACAGAAAAAGAATTTTGAAAATCGGAAGGTTAGTACAGAAATTATGAACCTTTTATGGATCAAATTTACCTAAAAAATGTCACTTAGCACGTTCTTCCACTAAGCGACTGGCCAAAATCTGAAGCACTTCGGAGGAAGAACGTGCCAAGTGCATGAGTTGTCAAGCGCGTTTTGTAAATGACGCGTTATGACGTAAATTACGGCTAAGCCAAAAGCCACCAAGCATTTTGAAGAACCAAACTAAAATATCATGCAAAAAAAACTGTGATTTTGTGAATGACAGAAAAGTTGCAAACTAAAAACTTTGAAGCTCATTATCTCGTTTTCACCTTTTTGTCACTTAGCACGTTCTTCCACTAAGCTCTTCAATTATGTGGAACTGATTAAAAGTGTATGTTAAATGTTAGAATTTTGAAAAAAAATATTACAGCTAAAGTTTTAAAAAAAGAAATGCGTAGCTGTGACTGTTTCTAGCTCACAAAACGGATTTTACCCTAATCGGTTTTTTTTATTTTTTATTTTTTTTTCCTTATTATCTATATATATAATACTCTTATACGGCACCCAAATTTCCTTATATTTATATCTCGGGGGTTGGCGAGCGATAGCGAGAAGGGGGCGTGCCCCCTAGTTGAATATATTTTTTTTAATTTTTATATGAATAGTATACCTGTCACTGCATTTATTTCAAAAGAGGGGAATAATGACGAATAATTTATTATTGCTGAAATACATGTTTATGAGGTTGCTAATTATGAATCTTGATGTCTCTAATTCTTAAACTCATTCTCGAGCTTCGATTGAGGAATCAATGTCACGTGAGAACAGAACACCGATCGAAGGAAAAGTTGAAAGTAAATACGTCATTTGAAACAAACCAATTATATATCTGAAAGCTAGTTTTGAATTATAAGCATCAAACCACAAATACTTTGCAAGCATTATTATAAACACAAATTTAAAAAAAAATTATGTATTTGACGAAATCACGTTGTTATAAAAGTTTGAATGATAGAAATAAACTTACAATTATGATCATACAGTTATGAAAATCGGCTGATAATGCTAAAGAAGCTTTGAGAAAGTGTGTGAACTTTGTGAGATTTGTTGTTAGCCTATGTAATGAGAACATCATTAACTTCACAAAATTTTAAAGTTGTATAAATGATGTTCCCGTTACAATCATTCTTACAGATTAATCGAAATATCTTCAAGCTTAAATTAACAAACTATTCCTCTATTGTAATTAATAAACTTCGTTATATGCGTACATTACAATAATTGCAATTACTTTAATTCATATTCTAAGCCAATAGGATTTTGTTTTTGCCATCACACATTAATTTTAGGAACATGTGGAACACCATTAGGAACCAACCAAGTACAGGCTCGTTTTACTAAAAAAAAACTTGTGTTCAAACAGTGCAAATGAAACACAAGTATTGTGTAAAAATGGCAATATCTGAATAGTGTGTTGTTTTCAATACAAGAATTGTGTTGATGACATACGAACACAAATTTGTGTTGTTCCGACACAATGACGATAGTGAGAGGAGACGATTATTACATCCAAGCGCGATCGACAAAAAACTGTAAACTATATTGTTTTCTAAAATATGCATAACGAAATTATAACATTGATTTTAAAGTACTGTAATACATATATTTTTAGCTTTAGCATAGCTATATCCGAAACAAATTAAAGTGCAGATGCTGAACTACAATTTGGAAGAATACATGTGTACTGTAACTTCAATACAAATTTTGTGCATTATTTTTTGGTCGCTGCTTAGTTTTTGTACTATTTCAATACAACTTGTAATAACTAGGAACAACGTAATTTTTTGTGTCGAAAATCAACACAAGTTTATCTGAGTATAGAAATTTTTTTAATACATTATTTTTTTACTAAGAGAAAATGTTAAAAGATAAATAATATTAAAAAAAAAATTTGAAGGTATTGGAAGATAAAATGTGTCAATTATAAAATGTGTTTGAATTTTGTAGTTTTAATCAGCAATTCTAATTTAGACTTCTTATTAAAAGTAATGACTTCAGTTTTCACAGGCGAAATTAACAATTTTATGTCGAAAAAATATGAAAATAGTTAAATCACTTATATTTATAATTAACCTGAAGTTAATAATTATTTAATATGAAAAGATATCGAAACTTCTCTAAACAATCGAAATATACAGTAATTAAACAGATTCAACAAATATATTCCGGGTTAGTATAATGATCCCTAATAAATTATTTCACAATGTAGTGTGATGAAAAAAAATATCACATAAGTGTCAACACCTTCTTTTACTTGAATTAAAAATGTATCGATTATATCATTGGTCTTATCATACAAAAAACGCATTTTCTGATACACGCCAGTATGTTAGTTCAAAAAATAATTATAAAAGAAAAATATCGCTTAATTTAAAAATCTATTTTTAATTTTTATTACTTTCAGAGATCTGAGATGTTTGAGGAACACCATTCATATAAATCTTATGTTCACCTATTTACTTTTGGATATCACATGGATTTGTACTGCCAAACTGCAATCGAGTCATCATTACGTGTCCAAAAAGGTAAGAACTTGTTATGTTGGGGCCCGGGTGGCCTAGTGGGTTTGGTCGCAGCACATTGCGCTAACAGTCAGCGCACTGTATACCGGGTGAAGGTTCGATTCCCCTGGGTGTACTTTCTCTCTCTGTGTCAGTAAACATTCTGTATGTGTCTGTCTTACTTGACCAAGGGTTATAAGCGTATCTCTGATCAAGCACACCAACCGGAAAATACATGTATCAACCTACCACTACTTACCACTTGTTATGTTGTGCATGCTTTACTGTAAAAAATTTTGGTGCAATATTGCACAGATATCCATTAACTTCTGCCACCATTATTTGGAGCGAGAATTTACCAATTTTGGGGTAAAACCATAACTTTGATGCACCTCAAACAAGGTAAAGCAACGCTGCAAACAGTGCTGGCAGCAATCTTACACTAAAAATTGTAACTTTTTTGTTTCCTGTTAGAGCTTTTAAGTGTTTTCTCTCATTTGACTCATTTTCTCTCATCATCATTGATTAGTAGTTAGTAATTTTACCCACTCGCAGCTTTCAAACGTACGTAACAATTCAATCGCTATTTTTATTCGCTTCCCCAAGTTCAGGCATTTTGTTCAATTTCCTGCTGTGGATCTCGAAATTACGTATATCTTCGCCTTTGGTTCTTCGCCTTGGGACACAGAACAATCTACCGAAATCTGAGAAAGCAATCCATTATCCAATCTCCGTTATTTTACAAATAAAATAAATCGCTAAATGTAAGAATAGGGTTTAGTCCATTGGAGAATTTTCCCATACTCTTTTTCTTTTCTACATTTTAGTGAAAGAAGAATAGTCTGCGGAAATCTGTTTGTGAATTTGATCATTTTTTTTATTTTTATTGGTTCAATTAAAGAATGGAACTGAATTAAACGGTAAAGCCCTACGATAAAAAGGCCAGTCTCTTCATTGGGTTTTTTAGCGATCTTGAAAATTTAACGTATCAAACTATCGAATTGTATAAAATGTGAAGAGGAATGTTTTCCACATTTGGACATTTTCGTTGCTTGGCAACGTAACGAAAATCCCAAAATCGTCACCAGCCATTATATCATTGCTGTCCCAATCAAACCGTTCAGTGGTTAATTTCGTCTATAGTAAATATTGTTTCAAGAGTTTATCCTTTCCATTAAATGCAATTACATTTACAACTTAACCCCTTTTTAAATTAATCTCTTCTAGATTTCCTGTTTCCTGAGTATCTTTCTAACTTACCTAATGGGCACCAACTTTTTCTGGATGTTCGTCGAAGGTCTTTATCTGTTTATTCTGGTTGTCAAAACATTCACCGTTGACAACATTAAAATTCATGCATACCTGGCAGTCGGATGGGGTAAGTTAAGTCAAGATTAAGCAATCATTTAGGCATTTTTTAACTTAATTTATTTTCAACAACTTATTCACCCAAGTCTTAATTTTTTTTTTTTAATTAACTAAAAAAAATTTTATTTAGTAAAACCCTATATTTATTATAAGTTAAGATAATAAACATAGTTTAGTTTTAAACAAGTAGGTTTGTAACAGAATCTGTCACTCAGCCCGCTTCCACACAACATTTTTGTTCAACAGAAAAAAAAGTCGCCAAACACAATATTAATTCACACATTTACACGCTAAATTTGGCTAGTTTCATATATTTTATTTCAAAAATTCAATAAATATTTCTTCAATAATCATGCAATAATTATTATCGTTTGTAAAAACTAATTTATATTTCAAAGAATAAATTTGTAATATTCCTATCTTTTAAATAAAACCAAAATATTTCATATCAACATACAAAGAATTTCGTAGTGAAATATATTTGACGTGATTTCAAACTCATCGATATCGCAAAAATAAATTTATTTTAATTTATTGTCTAAAAGAATTAAAGTTTCTCGAGCGATTGTTGCGAATGGCAATAGTGATTTAATTCTAATAAAAATGGCTTCCTATGCTTTTTAAATGAGCATTAAATTTTGCGGTTTTTTAAATAATTCAAGTACTTCGAATTCGAATTCTTTTTTGAAATTTTCAATGTATTCTAATTTCGATGTGCTGAATTTTTTGATGTATCACACTTGTCCGTAGCATTTGTAGTTTCGCTATGAAAGTGGGTAACAGACAGACGGACGGACGGACTGAACGATTATAATACCTTCCACATTTTACGTTATAAACGTAGTGTGGAAGCTAAAAAGATCAACCAAATTTAAATTTTTGCACTTTTAGAAATAATTGCATCAAATAAAGATATGTGTAGTTTTAAAGTGTTAACTTTGTTAATAAAAGGTTTAAATGCTTTTTAACACTTATATTACTTTGAAAAATTGAATAGTAATAAAAATTAAATTTACGAATAAAATAGTACAGCTAATAAATGTCTTACTCAAAAAATGTTGATAATATCATTTATCTCAATCGACTAAAAGTCTCTGAACCCAAAACATTCACGCCTGAGTTTCATTCAGCCATTAGTTTGCAAAGAATTGTAAGACCATTTCGACATAGTATTCAATACTTTTTCCAAGCAGTCATAATGATTGGTTTTCGATGAATTGCTGACTTTCATCCAAAAGTTAATATAGAAAAATTCAATAGATTTCTGTGCAAGCCTTAGAAAAATTACGAAAACGAATTCTTTGAATCACCGTAAAATGTAATTTAAAAAGATCTTTTCACCTCGAAAAATGTAATTTTAAACGGAATTATAATAATTTAGGTAATCATGTTTTTTTTTCGAAAAAAGTTGTACAATATTGACACAGACATGAATTATTTAAAAAAGGTATTCAGATCGTTCTTATGTTTAGTAAATAAACTTTTTAGACCGCAGGGCCCCCAGACCTAAGTCATTTTTTAAAGGATGAAATGTGTCGGATTAGGTTCGGTTTTCATTTACTTTTAGTATATGCATACCCGCTAGAGTGAACCGACGGCCAATTTACAGGTATCGGGAGCAAAAAGTAGGTAAATTATAAGTTAACTTAAGTCATTTTCTAAAGGCTGATTTTTACGTATGTTTTAAAAAATAATGTTAAAAGTTAACAATAAATTTCCCAGACACTTTCCGTGGGCCGAAACTTTTCCCAGACGCTTTAAACGTCTTTATCAAGTTCAGACTTTGTCCCACGCATCTGGCGGCGTGAGCTGGCGCTACAATCGTCCTCGGACGACAAGAAGGGGAAGTTAAGCAAAAAAGAACTATGTGTGTATTGGAGATGTGGTTGGTTGGTTGGTCGATTGACATATATGTTCCGGTTTGTGTGCTTGATCATTGGAGATGTGAAAATGTTGTAATCTAAAGACGGCGATGGTAACTTGTTTATTAATTTATTTTCTAATTAAACGAAAATTTAATTAAATCGAAACGATATTCTTTCTTAACCAATCAACCACATATCCAATACACACATAGTTCTTTTTTGCTTAACTTCCCCTTCTTGTCGTCCGAGGACGATTGTAGCGCCATCTCACGCCGCCAGATGCGTGGGACAAAGTCTGAACTTGATACAGACGTTTAAAGCGTCTGGGAAAAGTTTCGGCCCACGGAAAGTGTCTGGGAAATTTATTATTAACTTTTAACATTATTTTCTAAAACATACGTTAAAATCAGCCTTTAGAAAATGACTTAAGTTAACTTATAATTTACCTACTTTTTGCACCCGATACCTGTAAATTGGCCGTCGGTTCACTCTAGCGGGTATGCATATACTAAAAGTAAATGAAAACCGAACCTAATCCGATACATTTCATCCTTTAAAAAATGACTTAGGTCTGGGGGCCCTGGGCTCTCGCTCTATTTAAACATACAATAGAAATCCTTACATTCTGGAAAAATCATTTTTTAAAAATAAATTACCTTTAGCTAGTTCTAATTCAAACTTTTAAACGCCAAAATTAACTATTTTCTTTAATCTTCTTTTGCAGATTTAATAATTAATCTTTATTGTTTGCTAAATTTTTTTGAAGCTCGAAGAATAATGATGTATTTTTTAATAAATATTTTTTTTTGTCGCCACAAGTTCACAGTTTAATAAAATAAATTAGTAAAATTGATTCTTTAAAACTAAAAGCGAAACTGTGCATATTTTTTATGCAAAGTTAGAATTCTCTATTCATCTTCCTTCATACATGTGTACATCTCTACTGTGCTATTACAACAAGCCAAATTAAATTATATCACAAATATAAATATTTTTCAAGAGTTTTATTTTTATTTTAAATAATTTTTCTCGAACAATTAACGAAATGGCAACAGTGAAAATATTGAATCAAAATGGAATTTGCCTGGCCATTTAAATGTAGATTACATTTTTAGTAATATAAATTTTAGCTAATCTTCTAATTTAAATTTTTTAATGAAATTTGGGATGTAGCCTAGTCTAATTTTTTGCTTCCAAATGACGTATCCCACTTGTCTGTGGGACTTGTATTCTTTCTGTGAAAGTGGGTAACCGAGAGACGGACTCAGAGCCGGTAACTTGGACATTTTATTGCGGGGGGCGGACCACGGTTTGGGGCCCTCTTACATTTTTTTGGAGCCTCAGCAGTTATGAATCATTAGTAACGCCCCCCCCCCTCCCCCCGGATTGTGTTAATAGAGTATTCGATAGAAACGAGCTAGATTCCAAATTAATTGATCCTTCATACAATTTTCTATAATAACAGTACGAATATCTATACAAACGTAATAAGTAACTTATATAATCATAATAAAATGAATAAATAGTAATTTCTTACCCAATTTTTATTTCCAACGAAAAATAAAACTTATTTTAAAAGGTACATTTAATTTTTATTGTGAACTTATTATTAAATGCAGAAGGTTTAGAAAATTATAAGCATTAGAAAAGCAAGAAAAAAAGTGGATAAGATTGGCTTTCTCTCTTAAACAACACGTAAATACTTTAATAAGCACAATTAAATAAAAAGGATTTACTTGAGATCACGCGACCGACCTCCGTAGGTGGTCTCTGGCTACTGACTGAAAGAGGAAACAAGATCAGACAGTTGTACACAACAATAAGACTCCCAACTTACAGCCCCTTTTTCTGTCCCCCGTGGGAATCGTGTGATCATCCACCACTTTTTATTGCCATGTCCACCAACAGCATGTTTCCGTTGAAAATCATTTTCGTCTTTTTGATACTGTCTTGTTTAGGGTTATCTTATCGACTTCAAGATAACGGATTGTCCCCCACGGCCCCACACAGAACAAAAAATCC
>JAFNEN010001210.1:17500-44871 GCA_019343175.1 Oedothorax gibbosus
GTATGTACTTTATGTTTATGAAAGAGGCAATTTTGTACAGCTATGATATAATGGCTGATTGAATTTTGGCATTGGCGGCTTTTGGCGAAGTAAAAAATTTGATCTAGGGTAGCTATTCGCATCCAGTTGTATGGGTTAGGGTTAGTTTGAATATCGTCGCACTAGAGCTATACACGAGGGCTATTTGACACGGGAGTCTTAATTTAGAACCACAGTCAAGTGCCAAGCCGACATCTGAGTAGGCACCCAATGCAACTTTTAAAGGCGATTGAAAAATATTTAACCTGAACTCCCACCACACGGGGTATTATTCGGGACACGGGACATTTTTGGCTGCATGGGCCGGCCGTTTATCGGTCGGCAGTTATTTTGACGATGCCCGGGTCGAATCTGGGATCTATCGCATGCAAGGCGAACGCCTTTACCGACCGGGCTCCCCAGCCCTGTCGAGTGGTCGAATATGAATTGGAATGTTTACCCCATTTTGGGCATTTTGGGCATTTTTAATAGAAACTGGCCATTATATTATAGCTAATCTGAAATTTTAACACGGCCTATGGGAAAGCCCTCTAAACTCTTAGAAGAGCCTGGATACAATCGGTCTTCTTCTTTTAAAAATTAATGCTGATATTAGAATGGGAGGAAATTATAATATACCGATGGAGTGCTGACCAGTGGAGAGGGGATCAATTGGTATAAAATAAAAGTTTACATTTAAAAAAATCACCGTTAGTAAGGGTAAGGGTACACCCGTGCAACGCCGGGTTTTTAAAGCTAGTATTATATAAAACATGAAAATATTATTAAAGCGTTGTACTTTACCTTTCATTTAATAATCTACAATCTAAAATAATCATTTATTTTAAAAACTAAATTTTAACAAGCATCATAAACAAGATATTGATACTATTGACACATCATTAGCGTTCCACGATCAAGAAAATTCGGAATATTAAGAATTTAAAGAGATGCATATCAATCCAGCTTTATGCTGCATAATACTCTATAAGTGGCATAATCTCTTAATCTCATTTAACTTTCGATATCTTTTTTAACTTAAAAAGATTTTTTCATAAGTATTATATTTGAGTTTAAATAATTCTTTCATAGGAATCTTTTAACGTAAAAAACGGAATATTAATAATATTTTGAATAAAAAAATAGTTTTCATCCTATTAGTTATAAATATTGAAACTACTAACATGATATATAACTTTTTATAATTTGATTTAATATATGTATTTAAAACATAATATTGGTTTTTTTTAGTCATTCCAGCCATCATTGCTCTAACATGGGCTGCAGTAAAGTACTATTTCAATAATACCATTCATGATATTTATGAACCAGAAGGGTAAGTCATTCATACCTTGAATATTCAATGAATTTCTTCTTTGTTTGTTTATTACAATAGGATACGTTAAAACTGAATAGTGGTTTTTTTTATCAGAGCTTTTAAAATATATTTTTAAGAACTTTTTTCTAAATTATAGAATGAACTTTTTGTACCTTGTAATAAAAAATTCAGAAACGTTACTGGGAAATTTTGGACAGATGAGCTCTCAATTTTTGTTCAGCACGGTTCCTAGAATATATCAGTAATTTTACCTAAAATTTTGATACAATCTTACATAAAGTCGATAAATTTCCTTGAAATGTCAAAAAAATGTATATTTGGATGCAAAATAAATTGTCTTAAACACGATCTGCTTTGAGTGGTATCTGTCGGATTCGATCCACAACCTTTGGGCCATTCGTTAAACCACTTCATAACTGCGTGCCATTTGTCGCGGCGGCCATGGATGGTTGTTGACAACGCAATATATTGAATTGTCCAAAAGGATGTATGCTAAATGATTTTACTTGTATTTCTGAGAAAAACCTGAAAATCTAAAAATGCGATACAAACTTGGAAAAGGCCAGAAAATCCGTTTCTGCTATATAAGCGTAACGTTACTAATTTTTTACAGTGTAAATAAAACACCAGACGGCTTCGCAAACCCAAAACGCACCGGGAAATCGGCAAACACAATAGCCATTTCCTTCACAGAGCACGTCTTAGCAATATCATATATTAGGGGGTGCTAATGGGCCGTTCATCAGATTTTCCAAGGAGATCGTTTGGGTGTGATTAACTCAGTTACTCACTGAGGAAATCCATTAACATTTAACCACAACCCAGTTACACACTTAAGTTTCATAAGATTAAAATTGATAAGTGAATCGGGACATTTCCCTATTGTTGTTCTACCCATTTGTAGTTCAAGGAATACTCCTGAACTGTGAAAAATTAGACATAAATCCTAGTATAATATGAAAAATCACAGCTATACATAATGCATTTTCATTAAATTTTCGTCCACACCATTAAATTTGTACGTTGGTAGTTTCAAAAGGTCTACAAAAATATGCAACACAATACAATATTCGACTTTGCAATTTGTCAACATGACTCTTTTCTATTGAAATTTTAAAAAAAAAAAAAACAGGACAATGCTAGTAAAAGAATGTCGTATAAAAGCAAGTCATCGACTGTATAGGAAATCGATAAAGAGAATAAGTGTTTTCTGTCTCGGCAAACTACCGAAACAGACCTTAGAAGATTTAAGACATTTTAGAACATCATCATCTATACACAGATGATGATTTTTTATGTGTGTGTTCTTCACCATTCCTTCGGCAGAAATTGAACACCGAGAAAATATAGACAGAAAATATTTGAAATAAAACGCATAACATTTGTTTAATGTACCAAAAATTTGCTTTTATGAGTAGGTTAACATTTGTGGCAGTTAGTAAAATGTATGAAATTGTCCTAAATATTTGTTTTGATGCAAGTAATTTAGTAAAATGTTCTTCATTTATTCTGATATTTTTTATCTGTGGAGGATCCTCCAAAATAGTTAAACTTAAAAGTAAATTTAATAACACGATTGTATAATATTTGTTATGGATTCTGAAAATGGATTATACATAACTTTGAAACTTTTTTCCCATAATAAAGATTTTTATAAATGATATCATAAATATTATAGTATTGTTACGTTGAGCGGCAGCATTTATCATCAACCTTGTTCATAGATTTAGAAAACTAAGCTTATGCAGTTCAGATTTATATTTTATTAAAATTAAAAAATTTCACAGTAAAGCTATTTATTTTTCCCTGAAACGTCTAAAAACTTATAGTAAAATTTTATTCGTGCTATTTTTAATAAGCAGCTGAAAAAAAACAATTGTTTAAAAATATTCCGTCGAAAAGGATAACTTTGATCGAAGCTTAAAGTCCTAGTACCGCTTTTCTTCTTGAACAATTTTTACTCATAAGTAAAGCCAGAGATGTCAGTTATTAAAAAGGCAAACACATTTTTTAAAGTATTTAATAAGGTTATTATCTTGAAAAGTTTGAGCCAAAATTACCCCATTCGTAGGTACATTTTTTTAACTACACAAACTGTATCACAAATTGTGACTTTTGATTTAAAAATAATTAATAGGATAAAGAAATACAGTCAAAGTTAAATATTTTTCCTGGTGCAGGTGTCCATGGCAAAGAAGAGACTATTACGACTACATTTTTATTTGTCCTGTTATCCTTGTACTTTTGGTAAGTATTTATGATATTTATAACAAAAAAATTAGCTATTTTTAAACTCGAAATTACATTTTTAATGCATGCTTGTCATCTTTTAAAATTTTATTTGCATAGCATCCGAAATAAAGTATGTGAACTTATGCAAATTCATTCTCTAAGATACCGATGAAAAACTTTTGTAACAAATTGCAAACAAAATGCTGAATGCTTATGACCATTTACCTTTATATCGCTATTTGATTAACAAAAAAGTTCTAGTTTTTATGCAACATGTTGTACCAACTCATATTTTAGATGCATTATTATTCAGATTTAGATACAAAGCTGCCTAAGTTTGAATATAACAAAAAATCTAATGGGAAATTAAACGATAATTAAAATAATCCGTTATTGTCTTTTAGAACTTTGTTGCCTAGCCAACTAAATCTTAATTCTAATAAAAATATTCTTCAATTTTAAATTAATTTTTCATATAAGATGGGAGACAAAATGTCATAAATTACGCAATTTCGGAATAAATTATACACGTCAAAGTTTATTGGAATTCTTGTCATTAAATAAAACTTTCTCGATCAATCATTTTCTCTTTTAAAAAAAGAAAATTAGTGGGTGAGAAATACAAAGATCACTTGTAACACAACAGCGCTATAGGAAATCTCCAGGGATAACGTCTAAGAAAGAGAAAATGTAGCTTTTTCACAAAGTTTCATTTAAAAGTTTATCTGCGAAATGAAGCTTTTGGTCCGAAAGAAAATAAAAGGATAACAAATTGAGTTACTGGATTTTAAATTAGTTATACGAAATAAATAGTTTCAAGTCCTAAAGTTTTATCTAGTTAAATATTGTCAGTAAAATATTATATTCTGTTACAGAGAGTATTTATTAGTTTAAAAGAAAAATAATTAAATTATGATAGGCATTCACAATTTTTTTTTCTAAAGTATTGCAAAATAAACCGTTTTAAAATTCAAAGGTATTATTTATTTTTAAGTTTTTCCATGAAATGATGTTTCTTACAAAATTGTGTTATTTATGTTGTTTAAAATGACAATTAAAAATTTATAAAGTGAAGGTGCACAACTTTTTAAGGATATTTTAAAACGTATTCAGAAAGTTAGTTTATAGAATGATTAAACGTAACACGTATTAAATTACTCATGTTTTTAATTTGTTTTAGTGAAATATTAAACTAAAACTTAGTTTTTAAGCAAACCTTTAAGAATTTATTTTGCATTAGAATATGATTCTCAAGTTCTTTATTAAACTTTGAGTAGTTTAACTACAATTTATTCAAACAATAAAAAATCATATTAAAAATGTGTGTGGAAGTTTTCTAAATTATAACTTCCGAATTATAATAACAGTTAACTTTATATTATAACTTTATACAATTTCTAAATTATAACTTTAAATTATAACTTATAAATTACTAGCAAATAAATACCCGTTCTTCGCACGGCTAAAAGAATATCAAATCGATCCAAGTATATGTGTCATTTGATTTGCTTTATAGGATAATAACTTTGCCTTTGTTCCCGTTCATTATAAAGAATAAAATCCCGTTACTTATTTTGCTTTAAAATTCCAAAATAAAAATACATCACTATAAAATGCACATCCTCATATCACAAAAATCTTCCTCAATATGAACTTGCTGTCATCGCGATTTTCCTCATAAATTCAAAATTAACCATAGTTGTATAACAATGTTATTTCACGTCAAAACCTCCATTCTGGTTTTTTTTTAAATAAATTAGCTCATTGGCACGTTCAATTATTTTTCAAATCATTAATTTAGTTTTTGAAGGTAATGAAAATAAAAGCAATTTCAATTTTAATTAATTTTTGTGTTCATTTTAATTTCTTTTCTTGAATGGCAACACTAAAGGGAAAAAATGATCGGATTTGAGCGAAAGTGGTGTATTTTTTTCAGAAAATTCGAATTATCTCTAAAAATGGAACAAATATGAAAAAACTAAGCCTCAGGTTCACACGTTGGTATTAAAGGGAATCTATCTTAAAAATTTCGAATTTCTGAGGGCAGTATAAGTAGGTCTTTTACGATCCACAGACAAACAGACTCTTTCTTTTATTATTATAGATAACTTTTAAATTGTCAATACAGTTTCTAAATTATAACTTCTAAATTATAATACAGTTTCTAAATTATAACTTCTAACTTAAAATGCACTTTCTAAGATATAACATCTAAATAATATATAATTCAGATAACTTTAAAGTATTCCTAGTGTCTATAACATTAAAATACCAATTAACCATAACACAAATCAATGTTTATTCAAAGGAAATGGAACTTCGGTTAGTATTTCTAATAATACCTTAGGCCGCATTCTAATTTCTCAGAAGGAATCTAACGAGGTTTATCTTATATTAGCTTTAAAATTGACAGTATTAGATAATATAAAATCAAAGCGCCAATTAATCCCAGGTAATGCTTGTCATGAAAAGATACCACGGCTATTCCATTTCTGTGTTAAGATTCGCAATACTCGTGACTAAAGTTGGAATGCGATTCCTTAAGTTGCAATAAGATTGGCATTGGAATTTCATTTGGAGTACGCCTTGAAGATATTTTTCCGGTGTGAGAATAAATTGCATTGAAATCAAAGGTCTTTTAAAAAAACTAAAAGGATATTGTACAATTTCAAATTGTATTATGCGATTTCTGAAAACGATTTTTTTGACAATAAGAATTTCACTGGAATTACTCTAAAAATAGTTTAAAACGTGTCTTCTTTTATTATGGAACTTCTAAGTTACATATAAAAGAAGACATGTAGCTTTTTCAAAAAGTTTCATTAGATGAAAAGTTTATCTGCGAAATGAAGCTTTTGATCCGAAAGAAAATAAAAGGATAACAAATTGAGCTACTGGATTTTAAATTAGTTATACGAAATAAATAGTTTCAAGTCCCAAAGTTTTATCTAGTTAAATATTGTCAGTAAAATATTATATTTTGTTACAGAGAGTATTATTAGTTTAAAAGAAAAATAATTAATTTTATATGATTGGCATTCACAATTTTCTTTTTTAAAGTATTGCAAATAAACCGTTTTAAAATTCAAAAGTATTATCTATTTTTAAGTTTCTTCATGAAATAGTGTTTCTTACAAAATTGTGTTATTTATGTTGTTAAAAATGACAATTTAAAATTTATAAAGCGAAGGTGCACAACTTTTTAGGATATTTTAAAACGTATTCAGAACGCTTGTTTATAGAACGATTAAACGAAACACATATTAAATTATTCATGTTTTTTATTTGTTTAAGTGAAATATTAAACTAAAATTTAAAGTTTTAAAGCAAACCTTTAAGAATTTATTTTACATTAGAATATGATTTTCAAATTCCATTTTAAAACTTTGAGTAGTTTAACTACTATTTATTCAAACAATAAAAATTCATATTCAAAAATGTCTGTGGAAGTTTTGTAAATTATAATAACTTCCAAATTATAATACGGTTTCTAAATTATAACTTTAAATTATAACTTTTAAATTATAATACAATTTCTAAATTACAACTTTAAATTATAACTTATAAATTATAGCTTTTAAATTATAACTTCTAAATTGTAATACAGTTTCTAAATTATGTCTTCAAAATTATAATACAGTTTCTAAATTATAACTTCTAACTTAAAATGCACTTTCTAAGATATAACATCTAAATAATATATAATTCAGATAACTTTAAAGTATTCCTAGTGTCTATAACATTAAAATACCAATTAACCATAACACAAATCAATGTTTATTAAAAGGAAATGGAACTTCGGTTAGTATTTCTAATATTACCTTAGGCCGCATTCTAATTTCTCAGACGGAATCTAACTAGGTTTATCTTAGCTTTAATTGACAGTATTACGTAACATAAAATCAAAGCGCCAATTAATCCCAGGTAATGCTTGTCAGGAAAAAATACCACAGATCTGTGTTAAGATTCGCAATACTCGTGACTAAAGTTGGAATACGTTTAATAAGTTGCAATAAGATTGGCATTGGAATTTATTTGGAGTACGTCTTGAAGATATTTTTCCGATGTGAGAATAAATTGCATTGAAATCAAAGGTCTTTTTAAAAACTAAAAGGATATTATACACTTCAAATTGTGTTATGCGATTTCTAAAAAGGATTTTTTTTTACAATAAGAATTGCACTGGAATTACTTTAAAAATAGTTTAAAACATGTCTTCTTTTATTATGGAACTTCTAAGTTACATATCATTTAAACAGTTTTTTTTCTTATCGACAATAAAATAAACTTAGTTATGTAAATTTTAAAACAAGTAGGTTTTGGTAACAGTAACTATTACTTAGAAATACTTATACGCACTTTAATAACTTGTACAAGTACAAGTAAATCGACAAACACTTCCTTTAGCTATTTGTTTCTAATTTAAACGCAAAACTTAACCACTTTCATTTATTTTTAAGGCAGATTTAATTTATAGTCTATCGTTTGCAAAATTTGTTTGAAGTTTGAAGAATTATGATGTAATTTATTTTTGCTGTAAAAATGGAAGCGGAACTTATCCCAGTATCATTGGACTTTACATTATTTTTGAATATTAAAAATAACCGGGTTTTTATGCGTATAAATGAAGTGTGGAAGCTAAAAAACGGTAATAATAATTGCATAAAACATACACTGTAAAAAATTGGTGAAGCGTTACTCCACAAAGACGCATCACATGCTGCCTCCGTCTTTACGAAGTAACGTTTCACCAATTTTTTTACACTATTAATATGTCCAGGCTAACGCATTTTCATTCAATTTAGTCAGTTTATAATGATTGGGCTTTTGAATTTTGTGATACACCTTTTACTAACTAAAATTAAATAAAAAGAATTTCATATAACTTTGAACTAACATTTGTGAATTGTCAGCTAACAGTTTTAACAATATTTTCTATTGATGTTTTTTATGAAAACTGTTTTTATTTTTTAGGTTAACATAATATTTCTCAGTAAAATTATGTGGGTGTTGATTACGAAACTTAGAGCAACTAACACTATTGAATCTGAACAATACAGGTTTGTTAAATTAGTGAAATAAAAACATTAATAATCTTAAAAATGATATACTAATTGTTAAAATGATTCTGTAATAATATATTTATATTATTAATATGCATTAAAATTTTTATTGAGAATAGCAGTGCCAATGAAAAGTAATGTTATTTTTTAAAAAAAATTTAATACTCTTGTAATTGTAATTTAATCAATGCTCTGTTTTAAATACAAATACATATACAAAAATTGTCGACCAACAACAGGCCAGAGGCCCAGCAAGGTTGGTCCAAAATAAATCTAATACATTACCAGTTTCCAATGTCCGTCAAGTTTTTTCTTAAAATCTTCTACTCTCTTCGAATGCACAACATAATCTGGTAAAGCATTCCACTCATTGACAACTCTATTGTAAAAATAATGTTTTCTTACCTCCCTTCTAAAGCTCGATTTATTCAATTTCTGATCATGACCTCTGGTCCGGCTATTTAAAGTAAAATCTAAGCCCTCCATGTCTCCCTGTTTTATGAACTTGAATAACTGTATTAAATCACCCCTAGCTCTCCTGTTTTCCAGGGAATACATGTTTAAAGATCTTAATCTGTTATCATAATCAATACCAGATAGACCCTTAATCATTTTTGTAGCCCTATGCTGAACTTTTTCAAGCAACTCTATATCTTTTCTGAGGAAGGGAGACCAAAACTGAACAGCATATTCCAGATGTGGCCTTACCAATCCCCTATACATTGGCAAAATAATCTCCTTAGATTTAGAAGTGATACTTTTTCTAATATATCCCAACATTCGATTGGCTTTCTTACTTGCTTCAACACACTGCTTACTCATTTTGAAATCATTGCTCACCAAAACTCCTAAATCTCTAACGAACTCACTATCTTGGATACTTTCTCCCTGTAAAACATAAGAATGATTAACATTGTTCTTACCCAAATGCAAGGTTTGACATTTGTTAACACTGAACGACATGCCCCAGTGTGAAGCCCATTCAGTAATTTTCGTAAGATCATTTTGTAACTGCTCAATATGCTCAACAGAATTTACTGTACTCGTCACTTTTAAGTCATCTGCAAAAATACTTAACTTGCTATTCAACCCCCAGCTGATATCATCAATAAACATAATAAATAAAATTGGTCCTAGTACAGAGCCCTGAGGCACTCCACTTACAACCTCATTCCAATCAGAGTACTTACCATTAATGTGAACCCGTTGTTTTCTATTGGTCAACCAATTTTTAATCCAACGGACCACAGCAGTCCCTAACCCAAATCTTTTCAACTTAAATAACAAAGCTTCATGAGGAACTTTATCAAAAGCCTCTTGGAAATCGATGTAAATAACATCAACCATATTGTCTTTATAAATCTCTTCTGTAACAGTATCATAAAATTTTAAAAGATTAGTTGTACAAGACCTACCTTTTCTAAAGCCATATTGATTATCTGAAAGTAAATTATTAGTTTCCAAAAAAGTCATTATACGCATTTTCAACAATGTCTCAAAAACTTTACCTAAAACAGATGTAAGACTAACTGGTCTGTAATTACCTGGATCAGATTTAGGCCCTTTCTTGTACAATGGAGTAACATTCGCCAATTTCCAGTCTGCTGGCACCTGTCCAGAAATAAATGATGACCTAAAAATAGTCAGAATTGCATCCCCCAACTCTTCTGCACATTCAACTAAAATTTTAGGATACATATCATCAGGGCCAGGTGCTTTGTTAGGTTTCATAGTTTTTAATAGACGAATAATCTCCTCCTTAGAAAAATCACACTCAATACAATCCAGTTCTTCTGTTACTTCCCCTGAAACATGCACATTTTTAAAATCTTTACTAAAACACTAATAAAAAAGTTATTCAAAAGATTAGCCATTTTCATGTCGTCATGGATTAACTGTCCTTGACTATCTTTAAATGGTCCAATGGAGCTACCCTGTTTTACATTACCTCTAGCATAAGCGAAAAAATCTTTAGGGTTATCTTTAATACCCCTAGCTAGATTCTCCTCTAGTGCAGATTTGTGTTTTCTACTAAGATTCTTAAACTCTCTCCTGGCAACTCTGTAAGCTTCCTGATCAAACTCTCTACCAGTTTGCTTAGCATATTTGTAAGCCTTTTGCTTTGACCTAAGGGACTTTTTAATATCCTTGGAAAACCACATAGGATACAATTTCCTTTGTGAACTTTTACGTTTGAATTTAACATGCTTTTTCACCACATCATTTAGTTTTTCCTTGAACTCATCCCATAGCTCAAGAGTATGGGTACCTACCAGTCCTTTATCAAAACCTAAAGCTACATCATGTCTCAAGTTGTCAAAATTAACATCTCTGAAACATGGGATGACTCTTTCACTATTAATCTGTATAACCTGAAAAATAATATCAAATTTAATACTATTATGATCACTCTCCCCTAGGTGATCACTGACAATAAGGTTATGAACTCTATTTTCAAAGCTACTTAAAACTAAATCCAGAATAGCATTATCTATAGTACACTCTCTAACTAACTGATACAAAAAGCAATCATCTAAAACATCCAGAAAATCTAAACCCTGTCCTTTAACAATCACATTATTGTCCCAATTAATGTTTGGGAAATTGAAATCTCCCATGATAACAACCTCATTATTGTGACAAATCTCTCTTATGAGGTTATACAGCATGGTATCATGCTCCACATTACTGTTGGGTGGTCTATACACATTACCTATAACCAGATGGTTACCATTCACATTAGTCAACTTAACCCATACAGAGTCAATACCTTGAGTATCACACTTAAAGTTTAACTCTATGCAGTTCAAGTCGCTTCTAACATACAACAACACCCCACCCCCTTTTTTGTTGAGTCTATCACGCCGGTAAAGATTGAAACCTTTAATGGTGAAAAAATCAGGTACATCATCAGTATTTGCCCAGCTTTCTGTAATACCAATAATGTCAAGATCCTCCATTGCAATGATTCCCCTCAACTCATCCATCTTGTTTCTAATACTTCTAGCATTGCAATAGAAAACCTTCAATGTATTTTCCCCACATTTGCTCGAACTGTTGCCCCTGTGAATATTACCTCTACCCGAATTCCCCACTATGGCCGCCACCCTGGCCACTCCACCTCGAAACATACCTAGTTTTTTGAAGCAAGACTGTTCATTACTAGCCTGCTTACCTCGTTTACCCCTCTATTGCTCAAGTGCACTCTGTCCCTTGCCATCCACTCTACTTGGCAACCCCGAAAAACAGTATCATCACCTACCTCTCTCCTAGAAAACAAATCTAGAAACTCAACACCCTTCATCTCACATACCTCTCTTAAAACCCTGTTCATTGTCAATGCCCTAGCATTCATCCAAGCATTGGACCTCTGCTCCTCCACACTCAACCTGCTCCTCCACCCAGGAAACCTCGGTAACAACCCAAGGACAGTAATGTCTTTCGTCCTGCCCTTGACCTTGATGGATTAAATAGTTTTTTAAAAGATTTGAATTATGGTGATACATTTTTTAAAAATTAAAATATTTTCTTAGTTAAAAATCAATAAAGCTTTATATTGAAATGCAAATTTAATTTTAAAAATTTCATTAAATTTATTTATATAAAATTATTTAATTTACTACCACTAAGTCCCAAATTGTCATAAATGTTATATTTCATATAGTTCATAAAAAATTCGTAAAAAAATGGATTCATAATAAAACATAAATAAATTTTTAATGCGACATCAAATATAGAAAAAAATTAGTTTTTAATTTAAAAATGTATTCCCAAGCAAATCAAAATATTATAATGAATAGTTTAAGAAATAGTTAGATATGGAGATCGTCTAATTTTCTATACTCTCCTGTAAAGCAATGTAAAAATGCGAATGCACTCTTGTATATGTGGTATACATAAATGGTCCCACAAAGTAATTGCTTCTAGAGCGTATTTACTAGGAATTCCCTGATTATGTGGCTTCCAGGGTCTTGAAATGAACCACACGACATGTTTATATGACAGTTCCCTAAATTGCATGTTTCCTGGACAATTGTCACTGGAGACGGCAAATGGAATCTGAGAGGTCGAGGTTATAAAGGACGCTGGGAAGCCTTATTTTTTCTTTGCTACGATATACGATCTATATACGATATGCAATAAAAGAAACCTTGGGACGGAAAATATTGTTTGTGTTCTTAACTTTTACAAAAGTCACAAGTTCTTTAGTACTCGGTATAATAATATTTTTCATACGGAAAACTTATTATATGTCGCATATGGATTAGGTTAGGTTGGATTGTCTTCGCACTAGAGCTACACGAGGGCAATTGGTGAAGGGCGTCGTAATTTAAAAAAAACAATCAAGTGACGAGCCGAAACCTTAGTAGGCACCCAACGCTACTCTTAAGGGCTTTGTACGCGGCATTCGGATTTTGGAGCATATTTAATGTGCACTCCCTCTACACGGAATACTATTCGTAGAACTCTTTAGATGCACAGACCGTTGATAGGTCGGCAGATATTTTGGCAATGCCCATACCCAAAGTTGTGACCTTACCGACTGGGCTCCACAGCCCTTAGCATATGGAACTTTATTTGCATTAAAATATAACTCATACACAATATGCTGTTGCTCAAATTTATGTAATTACATTAGGATCCATTCCATGTCAAATCAACAAGTCCTTTACCATTTTTTAATTAAATAAAACTTTCAAAGAATATACTTTTTTCTTCTTCTAAGATCAGAATATGTTTTTTAAAAAAATGTTTTCATAGTTTAAGAGTTATAAATTTTCGAAAACTGTGCAAAATCACTTTTTTATAGTTATTTGATGAGTTAAAAAAAACGACATCAAATGAGTCATGTGGGGTTTAAAGTTTTGTAAGGTACTAATGTAAAACATTTGTATGAACTTAAACAACATATTTTTTTTTTTTTTAAGTTCTTAAAAAGCTAAGAGGTTTCTGCTGTTCGGGAATGTTCGATAAAGGAGATCTTACTCTCGTATTAAAACTCATTTATGAAGCTTCACCATAGCTTACAAATCATTAAATAAACTTTATGCATTATCTGATGATAATTTGACCTAAAAATATTCATTTATCAATGAACTATCAGCATTAGAAGAAAAATAATTGGAGGGCATGAGTGAAATTGCATGAGAGAAACAAGCAAACATATTTTATGTGATTTTATTTTTAATATTCTTCTTGGACTTATGCATTCAATCATTGAAGTTTCAACTTTTTCTAATTATAATGTAGTTAAAAAATTAAAATAATGAATCAGGTAATTGTTAAACCTATATGACTTTAATTAATTTATATAATACACAATGAAGTTACCATCTACTTCGCAACTTGAGAGTCACTCTTAAAATATCCTTTTCCTTTAAGTATAAATCCTGAGTTTATTACTGAGACTACCTAAGTAAACTTTTTAAAAACTATAACTAAACCTTTAAAAAAAAAGAATAGTCTCTATGATCAATTTGGGTGTTTAGCAGAAATCGATTTAAAACAATGTGTTTCATGTGTAACTCTTCAGCTCGTTTTTTTTTAGTTTTATTTTCTTCTGCGAACAAATTAGAAACGGATATAAGTAATTTAAAATAGTCGTCTAATACAATTGATTTGAATATAGAAACTCGTATCGTTGGAAGCGCATGAACACTTTTTTTTATCATTACAGTAAAGCAGATAAAGTCCTACTGTATCTAATAATAAAAGATACTTCTAAATATAATTACACTGCTCAAAACAATTAGGGGAGCACTTTGCGTACTTTTGTTAACCCTTTCAGTTCCAACTTCTTATTTTTTATTATAAAAATCTAAAATTTGTGAAATAGATTCATTATGCATCCAGAATGAAATGGTAAAAAACAGAGGAAAAAATCTTAATTTTTTAATTAAAATTTAAGGGGGAAAAATTAGAATCATAACTTTTAAATAAATTATAACAATAATTTTTTCAAAAGTTTATTTGTAAAAAAAAAGTTAAATCAATTTTTAAACATCTAAGAATGCAAGCGTAAAAAATTTAGGGTCAATTTATTTCATTAAATTTTTTGGGAGTGAATTTTATTTTACCATGTTTTTCATATTTTCATTTAATTAAAACAAACATTATATAATTCTTTAAAAAAACCATGATTCTTCCATCTAACGAAAATGAAGTGCGAGCTCAACTTAATGAGAAAAAATATCGTAAGCTGATGATTTCAAATGGAATCATTGGGGGTGAAAGGGTTTAAACCATGCGTTCCCCTAATTGTTTTGAGCAGTGTAGTTTGAATATGGACATTTGTTACAAGTTCTGTTTTAATGTGACTCGTTATAAACATTCTTGGAAGTGCATGATCACTGCTTATATTTTATTTTTATTACAGTTAAGCAGCTGAAATTCTACTGTAATAATAAAACATACTTATTAATATAATTGATTTGAATATGTAATTTTGTCAGAAGTTCTATTTTAACCCATTCATGACGATTGGCAAGAAAATTGGCCACGCGAAAATGAACTTTCTGCTTTAGTTTATCTAAATTAACAAAATACAATACAAATGAAGGCCATAGTCCTGAACAATTGCTATAGGGCAAAAAAGCCATATAAAAAAGGAATTTAAAAAACTTAGAGCCAACGGTTTTATTCGGAAATGAAAGTGTTAGTGATATTCACAAAGTCGTCGTAAAAGGGTTAATGTAAATTACTTAATAGAAATATTCTTGAAAGTGCATAATTAATAATTTGATTTTTCTTTTTAGTAACAGAGCTAATCACTATAATAACAGCAGCCAAATCATTATAATGACGAAAAAATATACTTCTAAGAACACTCATGCCCATAATTATCTTTACAGGAATTTTTTGAGATTTTTTTTATACTACGCAGTACACAAGTACTACACAACAAAATTTGATATGTTTAATTTAAAGCCTTATACTCTGGCACATTTTGCCGTAAAAGTCGTGAAATGCGAATCAGATTATAAGCTTTACTTAAAATATACTACATTTTTTTTATGTAACACTTATGTACATTGTGATGTCAAAGATTCCGAAAAAAAATCATGCGAAGACATTTTTGGACATGAGTGCATAATTGATTTGAATGGACTTTTGTCTGTTCTAACATTAATGAATCCTTTGAAAAAAATCTTAGAATGGCACGATCACTTTTTTTTCTTGCTTATTACAGAAAAGCAGCCAAAGCCCTACTAGTTCTCATACCACTTCTAGGGGTGACATACATACTGGTCATAGCGACACCAAGTCATAGAACAGGAGAAGTTGTATTCACTTTTCTTCAGGCTTCCCTTCTATCCATTCAGGTGAAATACCTAAGAATCCTTATAAGATCAAAGCAATATAATGTGTATTGTTCGGAAAGAATTTTCTTTTTGTGTTGATACACTAAAAATAGTTTTTGTTTCAATGTGGATTTTGTTTTAATGTAAGAAATATATAAAAACAAAAACTGCATAATCAAAAATGGTTTTTGTTTCTGTTAAAAAATTTCTATTTTTTTCCGCAGGGGTTTATAGTAGCAGTCCTGTACTGCTTTTTGAATGGAGAGGTAATGATGTCTTTCTTTCTTACTCAACTAGTAAAGATGCTTTTATTTTAACAAAATAAGGATCAATGCATTTATAATTGCGAACCAATTGAAATAAATAGAGCTATATTTAATCCAATTCAACACATTATCCAAAGATTTAAAGAGCAAATTAAAAGGTTTTCTATTTTTTATGCATGTAATTTTATTAACGATCCATTAATCATTTCAAAATTAAAGATATATCGAAGCGAGAAGTGCTGGCTCAGCACGTCGCTTCGTTATATCTTTAATTTTGAAATGATTGAAATAGCACGAAAAACTAAACAGAAATTACGTGATTAATTTACGTTAGAGATTATTAAGATTAGTTTAGTGAATTTAGGTAATATTTTAAATGTTCAAGCATGCAAAAGTGTTTTCGAAAAAAATGAATACTTTTTCCACCATCTCGCCTTTGCAAAAGCTCCATTCATGCATAAAGTTTCAATAGATTAAGGTATAAATCAAGACGTTACTTAGACAAGATGATGAAAGGAAAAATCTCTTATCCATAAGCTGATTGATCACTTCATGTCGTATATGTTATGTATTATGGAAGAAAAGATATCCACAATTTTTTAAAACTCAATGCCCAATATAAATACAATTAGCACATTGTAATTTATCATTTAACAAGAAGTTTTATAAAGAACTAAAATAGCCTACTTTCATGTTACTTAAATACTTACTGAAGTTCTAATCGGGAAAAAACTAGGTTTCTAACAGTAAATATCATCAACAGCCGTTTCTACACTAGATTTATACATATTAGAAAAAATCGAAACACAGCATCCAGCTAATAATTTAAACTTCTAAAAGCCAAAATCAACTATTTTCCTTAATATTATTTCGCAAATTAATTAAATATTATTTATCGTCTGCTCGCGATTTATTTGTAGTTCGAGGAATAATTAAATATTTATTAATAACAAAAGTAATGAAACTCCAAACTGCATTAAAAAAATAAGAAATATAAATTAAAACTAAGCATAATTGTATGCAAAACTATGCCTTGCCGCTTTCTTGTTAGATAATTAATGAATAATCAAAGAATCAAATAGTGCTACATTTTATGACGTCATTCCAAACTGATTCATGAAAATATTATTTTGCTTCAAATATGTTTAAATAAATAAAGTTTCTCATGCCATTGTTGATTTGGCAACAGTGATTTAAATGACTCAAAATTGAATTTCAATGCTAATTCAATGGGAAATTCGCCGAAAGATAGTAGATTTATGTCCGTCCGGACGTACAGACAGACGGACAAAAAGTATGAAAGTTGGGTATCTGAGGTCATAGCTTTCTAACAAAAAAAGAATTTTTAAGATCCGAGGGATAGAACCGATTTTGGAAGAGGGATACGGACAGACGGACAGACAGACAGACGGAAAGACAGACCGACATACGAACAGACAGACAGATGGACATCAACCGCATTTCAATACCTACAGTGATTTAAATGACTCAAAATTGAATTTCAAAGCTAATTCAATGAGAAATTCGACGACAGATAGTAGATTTATGTCCGTCCGGACGTACAGACAGACGGACAAAAAGTATGAAAGTTGGGTATCTGAGGTCATAGCTTTCTAACAAAAAAAGAATTTTTAAGATCCGATGGATAGAACCGATTTTGGAAGGGCAGACAGACAGACGGACAGACAGACAGACGGACGGAAAGACAGACGGAAAGACAGACGGAAAGACAGACAGACATACGAACAGACATACAGATGGACATCAACCGCATTTCAATGCCTACAGTGCTTTAAATGACTCAAAATTGAATTTCAATTCTAATTCAATGGGAAATTCGCCGACAGATAGTAGATTTGTGTCCGTCCGGACGTACAGACAGACGGACAAAAAGTATGAAAGTTGGGTATCTGAGGTCATAGCTTTCTAACAAAAAAAGAATTTTTAAGATCCGATGGATAGAACCGATTTTGGAAGGGCAGACAGACAGACGGACAGACAGACGGACGAAAAGACAGACGGAAAGACAGACAGACATACGAACAGACAGACAGATGGACATCAACCGCATTTCAATGCCTACAGTGCTTTAAATGACTCAAAATTGAATTTCAATGCTAATTCAATGGGAAATTCGCCGACAGATAGTAGATTTATGTCCGTCCGGACGTACAGACAGACGGACAAAAAGTATGAAAGTTGGGTATCTGAGGTCATAGCTTTCTAACAAAAAAAGAATTTTTAAGATCCGATGGATAGAACCGATTTTGGAAGGGCAGACAGACAGACGGACAGACAGACAGACGGACGAAAAGACAGACGGAAAGACAGACAGACATACGAACAGACAGACAGATGGACATCAACCGCATTTCAATGCCTACAGTGCTTTAAATGACTCAAAATTGAATTTCAATGCTAATTCAATGGGAAATTCGCCGACAGATAGTAGATTTATGTCCGTCCGGACGTACAGACAGACGGACAAAAAGTATGAAAGTTGGGTATCTGAGGTCATAGCTTTCTAACAAAAAAAGAATTTTTAAGATCCGATGGATAGAACCGATTTTGGAAGGGGGGTACGGACAGACAGACAGACAGACGGACATCGACCGCATGTCAATACCTACTTTTTCATTTTTAGCCTACTTTTCTTTTTTTAATTCGAAAGAATTAAAAAAATGAAAAAGTAGGTATTGACATGCGGTCGATGTCCGTCTGTCCGTCTGTCCGTCTGTCTGTCTGTCCGTCCGTACCCCCCTTCCAAAATCGGTTCTAATCATCGGATCTTAAAAATTCTTTTTTTGTTAGAAAGCTATAACCTCAGATACCCAACTTTCATACTTTTTGTCCGTCTGTCTGTACGTCCGGACGGACATAAATCTACTATCTGTCGGCGAATTTCCCATTGAATTAGCATTGAAAATTCAATTTTGAGTCATTTAAATCACTGTAGGTATTGAAATGCGGTTGATGTCCAACTGTCTGTCTGTCCATCTGTCTGTCTGTTCGTATGTCTGTCTGTTCGTATGTCTGTCCGTATGTCCGTCCGCCTGTCTGTCCATTTGTCTGTCTGTCTGTACCCCCCTTCCAAAATCGGTTCTAATCATCGGATCTTAAAAATTCTTTTTTTGTTAGAAAGCTATGACCTCAGATACCCAACTTTCATACTTTTTGTCCGTCTGTCTGTACGTCCGGACCGACATAAATCTACTATCTGTCGGCGAATTTCCCATTGAATTAGCATTGAAATTCAATTTTGAGTCATTTAAATCACTGTTGCCAAATCAACAATGGCATGAGAAACTTTATTTAAACATATTTAAAGCAAAATAATATTTTCATGAATCAGTTTGGAATGACGTCATAAAATGTAGAACAATTTGATTCTTTGATTATTCATTAATTATCTACCAAGAAAGCGGCAAGGCATACTTTTGCATGCAATTATGCTTAGTTTTTAATTTACATTTCTTGTTTTTTAATGCAGTTCGGAGTAGTTTCTATTACTTTTGTTATTAATAAATATTTATTCTTCGAACTACAAATAAATAACGAGCAGATGATAAATAATATTTAATTAATTTGCGAACGAATATTAAGGAAAATAGTTGATTTTGGCTTTTAGAAGTTTAAATTATAGCTGGGTGCTGTGTTTCGATTTTTTTTCTAATGTGTATAAATCTAGTGTAGAAACGGCTGTTGATGATATTTACTTTAGGAACCTAGTTTTTTTTCCCGATTAGAACTTCAGTAAGTATTTAAGTAACAGGAAAGCAGGCTATTTTAGTTCTTTATGAACTTTTAGTTTTAATTCTTTCGAATTAAAAAAAGAAAAGTAGGCTAAAAATGTATAGTATAATTTATTGTGATACTTAAAAACTTTTATTATATGATCCAATTGTTTATTTCACCGCTAGAACAAATTTAATTATTAGTTTGGTATTTATTATTAGTTAATTATTTAGTATTATTATTTGGTATTATAATAATTTATTATTAATTTATTTATAGTTAATTATTTGGTATTATATTAGTTAATATTTACCTCAGAAAGAAATTCGCCAAACAAGGCCTTTAGCTAGTTATAATTCAAACTTTTAAACGCCAAAATTTACTATTTTCATTAATTTTCTTTCTCAGTTTGAATAATTAGTCTTTATCGTTTGCTAAAATTGTTTGAAGTTCGAAGAATAATAATGTTTTTTTTTTATAAATATCTTTGAGTCGCCACAATTTTCCATTAACATGAACTTTCTTTCGAAAATTAGGTTACTATTTATCGTTTGTTAAATTAATTTACAGTTCGAAAAATAAATAATTAGTAAAATTGATGCTTTAAAAATAAAAGCGAAACTTTGCATATTTTTTATGCAAAGTTAGAATTCTCTATGCATCTTTCTTCATAAATATATAATGAACCCTCAAAATAACTCTATTATGATATTACAACAATCCCAACTGAATTATATCCAACTAGCTTTATAAAAACGGCGTTGCACGGGTGTACCCTCAATAACGGTGATTGTGTCTTTTTATGTAAACATTTATTTCATACCAATTGATCCCTTCTCCACTGGTTAGCACTTCATCGGTATATTATAATTTCCTCCCATTCTAATATCAGCATTATTTTTTAAAAAGAAATCCGATTGTATCCAGGCCCTTCGAGAAGTTAGAGGGCTTTCCCATAGGCCCTGTTTAAATTGCCAGTGATATAATGGCCAGTTTCTATTTGCCCTCCTACAACCGAAAATGCCCAAAATGTGATGAGCATTAAACTCCATATTCGACCAATAGACAGGGCTGGAGAGCCCAGTCGGTAAAGGCGTTGGCCTTGCATACGATAGGTCCCAGATTCGGGTCCGGGCATCGTCAAAATAACTGTCGACCTATAAACGGCCCATGCAGCCAAAAATGTCCTGCATCCCGCATAATACCCCGTGTGGTGGGAGGGGACGTTAAATATTTTTCAAAGTCCCGACCCTACGTACGATGTCGTCCTTAAAAGTTGCATTGGGTGCCTACTCAGGTGTCGGCTCGTCACCTGACTGTGGTTCTAAATTAGGACGTCCTTGGCCAATAGCCCTCGTGTATGGCTCTAGTGAGACGATAATTCAAACTAACCCTATACAACCTATACAACTGGATGCAAATAGCTACCTTACGTTAAATTTTCACTTCGCCAAAAGCCGCCAATGCCAAAATGCAATCGGCCATTATATCATCTGTACCAAATTTCCAGTTTCATAAACATAAAAATACATACGCTATACGTAGAGAGAATCGGCATTTCTTCGAAGTATTCATTATATCTAGAATAGTTATCGCATTTACTGTCATGAGACATTGTAAAAATTTCTTCATTTCTTACCATTTGTAAACATCAATTAAATTAAATTCGGTAGCAAAAAAAATCAAAAGATTTAAATTCTATAAATAAAATAAAATAATGATATTCAAGTAACAATCCCACAAATTAAACTCACGTGCTCTGTCACTCTGACGTGTTTATACTTAATTTTCGCTCACGCTAAACGCGCTGAAATGTTTTTCAAATTAGAAAACGAAATTTATAAATTAAAAGTTCATAACAATGCTAAAAAATATTTCTATATATGTATATATATATATATATATATATATAGAAATTTTTTTTTCAACAGTTTTATTTTTATTTTAAACTAGCAAATAGCACCCGTTCTCCGCACGGACTAAAAAAAAAGTTGTAATCGATCCAAGTATATGTACCATTTAATCCATTCTAGAATAATAAAGTTATGTTATTGTTTCCGCTCATTATAAAGTATAAAATCATGTCACTTATACTACCTTAAAAATCCAAAATAAAAAAAATACGCTATAAAATGCACGCATAAAAGTCATCGTAATTTCCCTCATCTGAAGGTAATAGCAACAGAATAAAATAAACATTTTCAATCAGGGACATGTCTAAATTGAAGAGGTGGCGATAGATGGCAGCATCTGTCTTGTATGTGTGTGTATGTCGTGTCCGTCTTTCTTGACGATGGTTTATAAGCGGGTCTCTGTGACCAAGCACACAAGCCTGAAAATATATGTCTACCAACCAACATTTTCAATTCTAAATATTTTCGTTAAAAGTTTTATTTAATTTTTTCAGCAGATGGCATCAGGAAAGTAAAAAAATGATCGGATTTGAGCTAAAGTGGTGTATATTTTTCAGAATATTCGAATTTTCTCTAAAAATAGAACATTTTGAGCTCTGACAGTTCAAAATCTGTGACTTAAGTATGAACTACACATTATTTGTTCCAAGTTACGAGTCAAACAAATGTCTAGTTTATGAGTCTATAAGAGACATACACACACAAAACTTCATTTGAGCTTCCACGCTACGTTTATAACGTAAAAAGTGGAAGGTTTTATAATCGTGCAGTCCGTCTGTCCGTCCGTCACCCACTTTCACAGAAAGAACCACAAGTCCCACATAAAAGTGGGATACTTCATTTTGAAGCAAAAACTCAGATTAGGCTACATTCCAAATTTCATTAAAAAATTTAAATTAGAAGTTTATTTAAAATTTAAATAACTAAATTTGTTTTTATCTACATTGAAATAACATGCAAATTCCATTTTTATTCAATTTTTCACTTTTGCCATCTACAAGTCCCACAGACAAGTGGGATACGGCATTTTGAAGCAAAAAATCAGATTAAGCTATACTCCAAATTTCATTAAAAAATTTAAAATAGAAGTTTATTTAAAATTTAAATAACTAAAAATTTAATCTACATTGAAATAACATGAAAATTCCATTTTTTATTCAATATTTTCACTGTTGCCATTTCGTTAAACGTACGAGAAACTTTATATAAAATAAAAATAAAAAACTTTTGAAAGAATATTTATTTATGTGATATAATTCAGTTTGGATTGTTGTAATATCATATTAGAGTTCTTTTGAAGGTTCATTATATATGTATGAAGAAAGATGCATAGAGAATTCTAACTTGGCATGAAAAAAATATGCAAAGTTTCGCTTTTATTTTTAAAGCCTCAATTGTACTAATTATATATTTTTTAAACTGTAAATTAATTTGACAAACTATAAATAAGTTAATTTTCGAAAGAAATGTAAATGGGAAATTGTGGCGACACAAAAAATATGTATTAAAAAGATTACATCATTCTTCTTCGAACTTCAAACAAATTAAGCAAACGATAAAGTCGAATTATTAAATTTGAGAAAGAAGATTAATAAAAATAGTTAATTTTGGCGTTTAAAAGTTTGAATTACAAATAGCTAAAGGCCCTGTTTGTTATTAGAATTAAATCACCATTTCCCTTCGCAACAATCGCCCGAGAAACTTAATTCTTTTAGACAATAAATTAAAATAAATTTAATTTTGCGACATCGATTAGTTTGAAATGACGGCAAATATATTTCAATACGAGATTCTTTGTATGTGGATATGAAATATTTTCATTCTATTTAAAAGCGAGGAATATTACATATTTATTCTTTGAAATATAAATTAATTTTTGCAAACGATAAGTAGCAATTATTGAATTTTCGAAATAAAATAAATAAAAACTAGCCAAATTTAGCATCTAAATGTTTAATATAGAATTAATGCTGTGTTTGGCGCCTTTTTACCTGTTTAACACAACTTTTGTGTGGAAGCGGGTTAAGTGACAGATTCTGTTACAAACCTACTTGTTTATTCATATTTTCACTGTTGCTATCCACAAGTCCCACAGACAAGTGGTATACGTCATTTTGAAGCAAAAAATCAGATTAGGCTACATTCCAAATTTCATTAAAGAATTAAATTAGAAGTTTATTTAAAATTTAAATAACTAAAAATTTAATTTACATTGAAATAACATGCAAATTCCATTTTTATTCAATATTTTCACTGTTGCCAATTCGTTAAACGTACGAGAAACTTTTTTAAATAAAAATAAAAACTTTTGAAAGTATATTTATTTATGCGATATAATTCAATTTGGATTGTTGTAATATCACAATAGAGTTCTTTTGATGGTTTATTATATATGTATGAAGAAAGATGCATAGAGAATTCTAACTTGGCATAAAAAATATGCAAAGTTTTGCTTTTATTTTTAAAGCATCAATTGCACTAATTATATATTTTTCGAACTGTAAATTAATTTAACAAACGATAAATGACTGAACTTTCGAAAGAAATGTAAATGGTAAATTGTGACAACACAAAGATATTTATTAAAAAAGATTACATTATTATTCTTCGAACTTCAAACAAATTAAGCAAACGATAAAGTCTAATTATTAAATCTGAGGAAGAAGATTAATGAAAATAATTTTATCGTTTAAATGTTTAATTACAACTAGCTAAAGGCTCTGTTTGCTGAATTTCTTTCTGAGGTGTATAAATAGTTTGTTTCCTGTTGAGCACAAATGTTGTGTGGAAGCGGTTTAAGTGACAGATTCTGTTACAAACCTACTTGTTTATTCATATTTTCACTGTTGCTATCCACAAGTCCCACAGACAAGTGGGATACGTCATTTTGAAGCAAAAAATCAGATTAAGCTATACTCCAAATTTCATTAAAAAATTTAAAATAGAAGTTTATTTAAAATTTAAATAACTAAAAATTTAATCTACATTGAAATAACATGAAAATTCCATTTTTATTCAATATTTTCACTGTTGCCATTTCGTTAAACGTACGAGAAACTTTATATAAAATAAAAATAAAAAACTTTTGAAAGAATATTTATTTATGTGATATAATTCAGTTTGGATTGTTGTAATATCATATTAGAGTTCTTTTGAAGGTTCATTATATATGTATGAAGAAAGATGCATAGAGAATTCTAACTTGGCATGAAAAAAATATGCAAAGTTTCGCTTTTATTTTTAAAGCCTCAATTGTACTAATTATATATTTTTTAAACTGTAAATTAATTTGACAAACTATAAATAAGTTAATTTTCGAAAGAAATGTAAATGGGAAATTGTGGCGACACAAAAATATGTATTAAAAAAGATTACATCATTCTTCTTCGAACTTCAAACAAATTAAGCAAACGATAAAGTCGAATTATTAAATTTGAGAAAGAAGATTAATAAAAATAGTTAATTTTGGCGTTTAAAAGTTTGAATTACAAATAGCTAAAGGCCCTGTTTGTTATTAGAATTAAATCACCATTTCCCTTCGCAACAATCGCCCGAGAAACTTAATTCTTTTAGACAATAAATTAAAATAAATTTAATTTTGCGACATCGATTAGTTTGAAATGACGGCAAATATATTTCAATACGAGATTCTTTGTATGTGGATATGAAATATTTTCATTCTATTTAAAAGCGAGGAATATTACATATTTATTCTTTGAAATATAAATTAATTTTTGCAAACGATAAGTAGCAATTATTGAATTTTCGAAATAAAATAAATAAAACTAGCCAAATTTAGCATCTAAATGTTTAATATAGAATTAATGCTGTGTTTGGCGCCTTTTTACCTGTTTAACACAACTTTTGTGTGGAAGCGGGTTAAGTGACAGATTCTGTTACAAACCTACTTGTTTATTCATATTTTCACTGTTGCTATCCACAAGTCCCACAGACAAGTGGGATACGTCATTTTGAAGCAAAAAATCAGATTAGGCTACATTCCAAATTTCATTAAAGAATTAAATTAGAAGTTTATTTAAAATTTAAATAACTAAAAATTTAATTTACATTGAAATAACATGCAAATTCCATTTTTATTCAATATTTTCACTGTTGCCATTTCGTTAAACGTACGAGAAACTTTATATAAAATAAAAATAAAAAACTTTTGAAAGAATATTTATTTATGTGATATAATTCAGTTTGGATTGTTGTAATATCATATTAGAGTTCTTTTGAAGGTTCATTATATATGTATGACTAGCAAATTTATACCCGTTCTTCGCACGGAATAAAAAATATCAAATAGATTCCAAATGTGTGTACCATATACCCTGTTATAAGATCATAAACTTATTATTGTTTCCGCTCATTATAAATTATAAAATCCCGTTTCATTGCCTTAAAATTCCAAAATGAAAAATACTCTATAAAATGCACTCATAAATGTAATCACAATTCCCTCATAAATACATAAAACCTTTTAGCTCATTTGGCGCGTTTTGGGAAATAATTTGTCGAGAAAATAGATATAGCTACCCACACCCATTATACAGCTCTAACACAATGACCTTCGAACAACCGACCAGCTTATAAATTATTTATAAAAGAAATTGCCTATTTGGCGAATTTTAGTTAATAATTTGGCGAGTTTGGCAACGTATTTGGCGAAATAATAAAGACATAAAACACTAATAGCTCTAGTGCGATGGCCTTTATTAACCATCATAGTTCAGTAATAGCTTAACTATACATTTATTGCTTAAATATGTATACATGCAGTCAACAGAAAAATCAATGAAAAAATCAAATAAACCCACAATAAAATCCTGGAATAAAGACTGGCGGAATTACGTCATTGGAAACATGTCAATTATTTTTCAAATAATGAATTTAGTTTCTTAAAGTAATGGCAAAAGAATAAAATAAAAATTTTGAATTTTAAATGTTTTCGTTAAAAGTTTTATTTAATTTTTTCAGCCGATGGCATCAGGAAAGAGAAAAAATGATCGGATTTGAGCGAAAGTGGTGTATTTTTTCCAGAAAATTCGATTTTTCTCTAAAAATGGAACAAATATGAAAAATCTAAGCCTCAGGTGCACACGTTCATATTAAAGGGAATCTATCTTTAAAATTTCGAATTCCTGTGGGCAGTATAAGTAGGTCTTTTACGATCCGATAACAGACACCACACACACACAGACAGACAGACTCTTTCTTTTATTATTATAGAAGAAAGATGCATAGAGAATTCTAACTTGGCATGAAAAAATATGCAAAAGTTTCGCTTTTATTTTTAAAGCCTCAATTGTACTAATTAATATTTTTTAAACTGTAAATTAATTTGACAAACTATAAATAAGTTAATTTTCGAAAGAAATGTAAATGGGAAATTGTGGCGACACAAAAATATGTATTAAAAAAGATTACATCATTCTTCTTCGAACTTCAAACAAATTAAGCAAACGATGAAGTCGAATTATTAAATTTGAGAAAGAAGATTA
>JAFNEN010001211.1:0-44480 GCA_019343175.1 Oedothorax gibbosus
TTCTGGAGCCTTAATGCCCCATCCGTTGCGAAAGTGTTAAGTGTTTATTATAATATCTTACAAAATGGAAATATTTTTGTTAAATTCATAATTCATTCATAGTACAAGTAAGCAAGTTTCATAATTTTACATGCGGTTAAATAAACTATTTAATTAACCTCCACTTTTGTTATAACATGAACATCATTTCATGCTTACTTACGTGTTTTTCTTTGCTATGATGCTTGTGAAATGGGTCTGAGCAAGTTTTAATTTTGATAGGTCGGTTTTTAAACAATGTTCATATGAGGATAGAATTATTGACATCTTTTTTTTTTATTATTTCTGACGTTAAAATTGTGGTAGTAACTGGAGCATTTAAGAAGTTTTTAAAATTTAAAATCTTTTAGAAATGTTTTCTGTACATGTTAAGAGTTGTATACCTAAGATACCGTTGTAAAACTATCTTTGTTGGTTTGGGGACAAAATATCGCGGAAGAAATATCGCGGGACAAAATATCGCCGGACATAATATCGCGGGCCAAAATATTGCTTGCCCATAATGTCGCGTGACCAAAATATCGCGGGACAAAATATCGCCGGACATAATATCGCGGGCCCATAATATCGCGGGGACAAAATATCGCGTAAAGTAAAAATTGAGTGGATTTAATGGATTTTATGGTGTTTGGCAGTGGGAGGGAGTTCGATGGTTAAATGGTATTGCACTACTTACTTATACTTACTTATCCAGTAATTTGTGTTGAAGTTCGGTTTTACTTATTAGGGAACTGAATTTTTATAAAAATGTATTTTAAGTCATGCATTTGTTGTTATAACCATTTAGTCACGAGGTAGGTTTAATGGGTTAAGGTTTTATATTTGAACTTGATTTTTATAAATCCCATTAAATTTGCCCAAAATATCGCGTCGACTAAAGTAAGTGGATTCGTAAGTGATTTTCAAGAAAGTTATGAGATGGTAAAATTGTATAGTGCTTTGTACAAATGTGCGTATATAAATATATATATTGTATGGTATGGTATGGTTTGTTTGGTATGGTATGTATGGTGTTGTACGTATGGTTTGTTTGATACGATATGTGTGGTCTGTATGCAAGTATTTTTTATTTATGTATATATATATATTTAAGATTGAAAAATTTATTTTAAAATTTTTATTAATTAAATATATTTTTAATATTTTTGCATTTGGGTTAAAAGAGATGATTAAATATCTCTTATTTTGTAAATTCGTGATACCTTTATAAAAATCGTGAGCGTTGTCTTATGTGCGGCTTATTCTTGCAACGATAACATAATTTTGTTTTCAAATATGAGGATTGTCTAAGTCTATTTTTGGATGAATTTCAAGGTTGTTTCTGTGTATTTAAATTTGTATTATATTTTCAATTAATTTATTATTTTAAATTGGACAAAATATTTAACAATAGTTGAATCTGGTTGTAAGAATTTTTATAGCGACTTAAGTGATGTTCAATGCATTGATTCAATGTTCTTATTTTCACATTTTAAATTCATTGTTTATATGGAAACTTTTATGAAGTTGGTTAATTGAAATGATTCTATGCCTTTTAAGTCCTATGACCTTTTATTAAAGGAAAACATTAACACCAATTTTTTATTTCCTTCAAAATATCAGCATTGAAGTTTACATGTTTTTAAGGGTTCCTCAAAGGGTGTTTTCTAAGGGTTTCAATAGTGCATCAATTACCACAGTCAAATAACTTTCCGTTAAAATTATCTTTAAAAACGCCAATGGTTTAAGTAGCTACAAAGTAATCTTTATTATGTTTTAAATATTTTCTAACAGATAGGTCCTCGCAACTTATAGGTCCTCGCAACTTATGTGCCTCAGTAGTACTATGGAAGCAAAATATAGATACACAGGCAAGGAACCAGGGGGGGGGAGGGGGCTTAGGTAGAAGGGTCAACCCCTCTGTCGTTTTGACAAAAGAACTTCTCTTCCCCCCTTCTTGCTCAAAGCTCTGAGACCATGAATGGACCTGATGAATGGATTTCTGCTTCTTTGTGTTGAGCATTCGAAATTTCGTAGCGCCTGGAGATAATTATAGGTTTCCTTTCCCTCTTTGACACATGGACATATTTAAAAGCGGGCTTCTTTTATTGAAGGTTTGTTTCCATGTGCATTCCAAAATTGGCTTTAAACCTACAAATTTTGCTTCACATCTAACAATTTTCGTATCATTTTATGGCCAAAATTATTAAAAGTATTTTTGCTTTTCTAAAAAATTAAGCACTATGATAGATTGATATTAAATTTGAGGATTTACCTTACTTTAAAAGGTCTTTTTTCCCCCCCAAATATACTACTTGTACAAATTATGGACAGTGTTATCAATATGAACAAAACTTATATCTTTAAAAGTTAAATTTTTAATCGAGAGATAGTGCTACATGTCCGTGAAGAAAAGCAGTTTAAAAAATATTAAAAATATTTTAGGCTAAGTGGAAAAAGAGCGTTGTTCACCCTTTCGAAGGTAATTAGTATTTTTGTGGTGTGCTGATCTTAATTATAGGAAAGTTTATATTCATATGATATATTGGATAATTGTTTTTAAAAAATTGAAAAGTGGAGTGTTTTAGAAAGCGGATACAACATATTTTTGATTGATATTGCATATATTGTTTGACGTTTTATTTGTCAATTTATTATAACATTTAGTAAAACTAAGCCTGATTCGCAATATGGACATCTTATGTGCAATACGGACATCTAATGAGTCTTCAGATTCACAAATTTGTAACATATCTGTTTAATGAGATTTTATTTAGGTAATTAATAATAAATCAATGTTCAAATTAGTGATATTTCTGCTGTTTGAAGGTTTTTGAAGAGCCACAACCGAAAATGACCCCTCTCCCTTCTAAAGTGTACGTTTTGACGGTATTTACCCTGCCCCCCTCACTCGCAATACTGATATTTCTTTTATCCCCTCGACTTCTAAAATCCCTCTCAAGTGTGGTTTTTTCATCCAGTAGTAGTTCCATAAGGAGCCACCTGTCTCTAATATGGACATGCATGTCCATAATAGGGATAGGTAGTTCCTTTTATGGACACTTGGTACTTTTTTTGGTTTTATTATAAAATTAAACCATATTAATTACAAAGTCAATTTTATTTATGGTATTCCACAATCCACAGATTGGGGTCGCAAATTGTTTAAGTCCTGTGACGTGTATAAGATGGCGAAAAAAATTTATTTATCTTAGGGTGTCCATATTGGGTGCCTACAGGTACTATATGTATTTTTTTTTTTTGGTTAAGATCAGAAACTCGAAATGGTCCAACAAAAGTATCCCGGACTTGGACCCAATCTGTCATGGTCAGGCCCTGACATGGAAATTTAATGAAAGTACACGTCAATGGAACAAGAAAGCCAAGTCTGATGTCATAATCCATAACAAGAGGATTGTGAGTGTTTTAAAGGCGGTGACAGGTGACATAACGCTTTCTTCAAAGTCAATTGTTGACTAATTTAATTAAATTCTTACTAGTCTGATTGATACCATTCGATGTGCAGTTGAAAGGACTGTTGTTTGCGAATAAATTTGAAATTCACGCAACTTCCCTATTGCCAGAAGGATGGTTTTATCGTTGCTACATTGGGTGTGAAATTATTTTAAATAGTTAGAACGTTTTTGAAGTCCTAAAGACATATTTTGGGAATGTTTGGCTTGAAGGAAAAAATAAACATATTTGTAATTATTTTTTACCATTAAATATTTGAAAGGAGGTAATTATCAAGCGCAATCGAGATCTCTGGTCATCGAGGGATCAACGAGTGAACAAAAAAAACGAAAAAACTTTGAAAACCATATATGACCTAAAAATGAATTTAAAATAGAATATTTACACAACTTACTATGGGAATCATGTGTGGGAGAATAGAAGAATTCATAAACAGGAATTTTAATAAATGAAAATAGAATGCAATAATGATAATAAAATAAAAAGATAAATAGCATTTTTTAAATTTGCTATAGAGTATTGTACATTATAAACAAATATTCTTTATTGTTTATTTAAAAATTGAATGATTTGATTTATCCTGTAGATATCATTAAGGCATATAACAACAGTTTAACATTCTTGAGGATAACTCGTGTTCTATCTAGCTTCTCAAAAGGTCTTTATGACAGGTTCCATTAACTAAAATAAAATAAATGAAATGATTCTGTCTTTCTTCATTTGATTGTTCAATTTGCCAGCCATTCCTCAAATATTGCTCTTGTCATCTACACCTTAAAGTTTGACCTACGCTACAATGAATGGTAACCACATTGAATATCTCGCTACCACTACACTAATAGATCTTTGATATCATACCTTTCGAACAAAAAAAATAAAGAGGCACATAAAAGTTTTGTAAAAAGTGACTGTATAAAACTAGTCCTAACTATATGTAACTACTTTTATATAAATTATATCATAAACGAAATACACTTGTACTCGTTTATAACGAGCCAGAAAAGACCGCAACATTTACTAGTTAAATCTAAGTGCTTGTAAAAAGACAGTCAGTTTTAGTGTAATTGTACGCTTTCATCAACATGAGTGTTCTTTAGCAGCTTTGAACCAGTATAATAAGACAATCAATGCTTTTTGCAGAGGTCGACATCTTTAGCTCCTCTCTAAACTCCCGGAAAATTTTCACCTCGTCAACGGTTAAAACTATCCACTTCGACATAACCCCATAAAATTTAGCAAACGTTATCAATGAAAACCTCTGACCAGCGCCCCCAATGACCCTGAAGAACCCTTTCCTCACTCTGCTTCTGCAAATAAGCCACCTGTTGAACCGCATATTTGACCATTCTTCCTATTCATAGTATGGCTTGAAAGGAATTTCTCCAAACAAAGGGGGTGAGGACAACTTTTCCAAGAAAAGAGTTAACTTCTAAACCGACTGCATAGTGAAAAAAATTTACAAGATAGAAAAAATATTCTTCGTTAAATCCGAGGCTTGCTCTTAGCAAGCTATTTCCCTTCCATAGACTTAGCATTGGACCAACCTAATATTCTTGCTTTCCTCGGTAAATCCGGGTCCTCGTAAAATCAGGACTCGCTATAAACGAGTTCGACTGTAGTTGATTAATCAACTTATTTTTTGTTCTGTAAGTGTTCAGTAAAATAAGTAAATTATTCAGTTGCTACATAAGTTTATATGAATGCAAGTAAACTATTAATATATTTTTTTAATAATAATGTATGTCTATTTCAACTTCCTCCAACTCCCGTGATCACATTGAAAATATCCCTAAACTAATCCTCCTATTTAAAAAAAGTCTTTTTTAAAGAACAGTACAGAAAGGTAACGCATCAAACAATGTTTACATTTTCGTTAAATAATATTAATTTATAAAATTCAGACACTTTTTAGACTACAATTACCCCAACTGAATTCTTAAAATAAATTAATGTGATTTATAAAAATCGAGTTCAAATATAAAACCTTAACCCTTTAAACCTACCTCGTCATTAAATGGTCATAACAAAAAAAATGCATAAAAATGCATGACTTTAAATACATTTTTATAAAAATACAGACTATTATAGGTAAAACCGAACTTCATCACAAATTACTAGACAAGTAAGTAGTGCAATACCATTTTACCATCGAACTCCCTCCCAATGCCAAACACCTTAAAATCCATTAAATCCACTACTTTTACTTTACGCGATATTTTGTTCCCGCGATATTTTGGGCACGCGATATTATGGGCACGCGATATTATGGGCACGCGATATTTTGGCCCGCGATATTTTGGGTCCGCGATATTTTGGGCGCACGATATTTCGGCCGGCGATATTTCGGCCGCGATATTTTGGCCCGCGATATTTCGGCCGCGATATTTTGTCCCATTGCCCATTAAGGGATATAACAACAGTTTAACATTCTTGAGGATAACTCGTGTTCTATCTAGCTTCTCAAAAGTAGTCCATGGGCCGTGCAAGCTAAATGTTAATATTCGTTTGCCAATGAAAGGGACCACGATATTTTTTTGCACAAATTAAGGAAAATACTCATTTTATTTAAAAATGAAAAGTTGTCATGTGTAAAATTGTGTAGTTTTTAACATTCGAATGTCAAATGTAGAACTATTTTTAATGACCTAGTTACATGAAAATTTTCCTATTGCTCACTAGATGGCGTTGCTAGTAAGCAAATTTATTACAAGATATTAAAAAATTCACAAATTATAACAACAAAATATGTTTTTTAATTCATTTTGAAGTAAAAAAGTAAATATTCTGACCAAAAAATATCACAAGACTTCTTTATTCTAAAAATTAACTAATATTGTTATGTATACTTCCGCCAGGACTTTCGGTTTGTTTACATTTTTCGAGAGAGAGTACTCCGAAAAGAGCATTACGCTATCGGCAAAAACGAGGTTTGTTATGATTTCTACCAAGTACAACTAAAATCACTTTTTTCCTATTTGAAATGACTCAATTGAGAATTAAAAATGTACAAAGAACAATTTAGTGTTTTTTTGCATGTTGAAGTCGAAATAATTGCATTAAAATTCGATCTGAAATCCAAGTTATGCCATCGCGGCGCTTTGTTTTGAAAACTTTACATGGACAAGATGCTGACTTTCTTAATTAAAAATATTTGTTTTATCAATCGAAGCTACTCAATTGTTTTATAAAAATATACGTAAAACGCTTGTACACTCTTTTTAGCTATTTAATTGACTTTATTATTGCATTGAAACTAAGTATCGAAACAACATTACGCTTGGTTTGTTTGGGAATATTTTACTAGTGCAAAAAGCGAACATTCTTATTTAAAAATGTTTTTTTTTTTTAAATTTATAAAACACTCAATTAAGAAATAAAAATATACGTTAAACACTTGCAAGCTAATTTTGTTCATTTAATTGATGGTATTATTGCAATAAACTGGGTTTTAAAACAGTATTACGCTGTTAAGAAAATGTAAACAACATGTACCAAATTCAACTTTTCTAACTATTAACCAATATTTTTAAAACTTTAATCGCTAAAAGCCTCTATAATTGGTATAATATTGCAGAAATAATGAAAAATAACGGCCCTTCAATTGCATTTTTGAAGTTAATAGTATCTTATCATAACTTTCATTGGCTGCACACAAGAATTGTTTGAAAAATACTAATGAATTTTGGGCCTGACAATTGAAAAATTAACAGAAATTGACATTGTCATATATCAAAAGAAAGGTCTTGGCTCTAGAAACATAATACGCCAAAAGTTTTGGGACCATATGTCCCCAGAAAGTTTTGGGTCCAAATGTGCATTTTAAATTTTGCATCCAGAGATATAGGCCTGCATTTAAAAATTTGCATGTACCTATGCCAAGTTGGGTAGGAAAAGTTAGCTCTAGACTAGGTGGAAGTGTACACCTAAAAACCAGGACTTTAAAACAATAAATAGTGTCAGAGGGGTGGAATTGGGTTTTTTCATGTTAAATGCTTCGTCAAAGAATAAATTCCAAAATTCAGCTAGAAGCTTAAATGCTCACTGAAAGTAGGAGTGTCATACATCAAAAGCAAGGTCTTAGCCTTTAGAAACAAAACACCAATAGTTTTGGCACCATATGTCCCCAGAGAGTTTTGGGTCCAAATGTGCATTTAATACATTTTATACATTTTTCGATGATTCGGGTGAAATGATAACTGAAACTTAACTCTTCTTTGGAATGACTTGTGTCTAACAAATTAATCTTAAACCTTTAATTTAAAAAAAATAATTAAAATTGTTTTTTGTGTGATGGTCTATGAGTCAAAACAAAGTATTTTTTCATTCAAGCTTCTAGACATAAAAAAAAGCTTCATTTGCCTGTAAGTTTTAACATAGTATCAAATGTAAATTTTTGAGTAACCTCTATTGAAGAATTAATATAGTAACATGACATGATTTTATTTCAAATATTAGTTTTCTAAGTGAACGTATTTGCTATCTTGGGATGCACTATGTAGCTTAAATTTAACTTCACCACCCTTATTTGACAAACAATGTCTGCTTCTGAAAATTAATTTATAATTGTATGGTATGTAGCCTACTATTAATCATAAAATAAGAAAAAAGTACTCATTTACAGAATTTATTAAGTCACACAATATAAATTTTTAAATATACATTTTAGAATGGCTTAAAAAAAATCTGAGCAGTTATTTTTGTGACAACTTTTATCTTTCTTGATCAATAGATTCAACAATTGTTCCAGAAAATCAATAATTATTGGTCCACCTGATTTGCAAACGAAACTTTTTTTAAAGCACTTTTTCTAACCTTGCCCGATCTGGTCTATTAAGGTTCTTTTATGACAGGTTCCATTAACTAAAATAAAATAATGAAATGATTCTGTCTTTCTTCATTTGATTGTTCAATTTGCCAGCCATTCCTCAAATATTGCTCTTGTCATCTACACCTTAAGGTTTGACCTACGCTACAATGAATGGTAACCACAATGAATATCTCGCTACCACTACACTAATAGATATTTGATATCATACCTTTCGAACAAAAAAAATAAAGAGGCACATAAACGTTTTGTAAAAAGTGACTGTATAAAACTAGTCCTAACTATATGTAACTACTTTTATATAAATTATATCATAAACGAAATACACTTGTACTCGTTTATAACGAGCCAGAAAAGACCGCAACATTTACTAGTTAAATCTAAGTGCTTGTAAAAAGACAGTCAGTTTTATTGTAATTGTACGCTTTCATCAACATGAGTGTTCTTTAGCAGCTTTGAACCAGTATAATAAGACAATCAATGCTTTTTGCAGAGGTCGACATCTTTAGCTCCTCTCTAAACTCCCGGAAAATTTTCACCTCGTCAACGGTTAAAACTATCCACTTCGACATAACCCCATAAAATTTAGCAAACGTTATCAATGAAAACCTCTGACCAGCGCCCACAATGACCCTGAAGAACCCTTTCCTCACTCTGCTTCTGCAAATAAGCCACCTGTTGAACCGCATATTTGACCATTCTTCCTATTCATAGTATGGTTTGAAAGGAATTTCTCCAAACAAAGGGGGTGAGGACAACTTTTCCAAGAAAAGAGTTAACTTCTAAACCGACTGCATAGTGAAAAAAATATTCCTCGTTAAATCCGAGGCTTGCTCGTAGCAAGCGATTTCCCTTCCATAGACTTAGCATTGGATAAACCTAATATTCTTGCTTTCCTCGGTAAATCCGGGTCCTCGTAAAATCAGGACACGCTATAAACGAGTTCGACTGTAGTTGATTAATCAACTTATTTTTTGTTCTGTAAGTGTTCAGTAAAATAAGTAAATTATTCAGTTGCTACTTAAGTTTATATGAATGCAAGTAAACTATTAATATATTTTTTTAATAATAATGTATGTCTATTTCAACTTCCTCCAACTCCCAAGATCACCTTGAAAATATCCCTAAACTAATCCTCCTATTTTTTAAAAAAAGTCTTTTGTAAAGAACAGTACAGAAAGGTAACGCATCAAACAATGTTTACATTTTCGTTAAATAATTATTAATTTATAAAATTCAGACACTTTTTAGACTACAATTACCCCAACTGAATTCTTAAAATAAATTAATAGGATTTATAAAAATCAAGTTCAAATATAAAACCTTAACCCTTTAATTCACCTCGTGACTAAATGGTCATAACAAAAAAATGCATAAAAATGCATGACTTTAAATACATTTTTATAAAAATACAGACTCTTATAGGTAAAACCGAACTTCATCACAAATTACTAGACAAGTAAGTAGTGCAATACCTTTTTACCATCGAACTCCCTCCCAATGCCAAAAACCTTAAAATCCATGAAATCCACTTACTTTTACTTTACGCGATATTTTGTCCCCGCGATATCATGGGCACGCGATATTATGGGCACGCGTTATTTTGGCCCGCGATATTTTGGGCCCGCGATATTTTGGGCGCACGATATTTCGGCCGGCGATATTTCGGCCGCGATATTTTGGCCCGCGATATTTCGGCCGCGATATTTTGTCCCATTACCATCTTTGTTACAGATTGTAACATTGAAACTTAGTTTATAACTAGACCCAAGTTTAATTAAGTTTCAATGGTTTACTGATGACTTGCTTGATTTCGATTTTAAATTATCTGTTTGGGACAAAAACTAAAACAAACGTCACCAATGGTTCTACAAAATATTACAGTTGGACATTTCCTCACCTTATTTATCAGCCCATCTCCAGAATGCTTCTGCGGAACTGTCTTGTACTGCCAATCAAGGTCTGTAAACCAAAAGTTTCTTGCTATGCCTGGAACATCATTAATCAAAGGCGGGGACTTCCCAGCTTCCAGCAATAGAACGCTGACACAGGAATATTCTGAGAGACGACTGGCAACCACGGCACCGGCAGAACCACCGCCAACTAAATTTAGGAATAGTTTGATAAAGTAGTTAAGAAATAGTAGATCACTTGAATTTCATGTTTTAAAGTGTAGTGTTTTGCCCAGCAAATCAAAAGTATTTAATTCGGTTCAATTCAAGTTTTGGCAGAGTTTTTATTATTAGTTAACTAGATCTTTTAAAATCTTAATGGTTACAAAAGCTTTCTGAATATTTTTCGTAATTCTTTAAATACCAAGTGCAAGATATTTGATAGAATACTTCTAAAAGTATTTTCAAGCAATATGCCATAAAACTATTAGTATATTGCGGCTCTATTTTGGAATCTTCGTATATCGTGAGAGGTGATTTAAAGTAATAAAAAATAGGTTTCAATGCCATTTAAATTAGCAGACGTCGACGGAAAGTAGACAGATGTCCATCCAGACATACATACAGAAGTACAAAAATTTTAGAAGATAAGTATCTGATATCATAAATTTCTTACACGAATTTGAAAGGGCTCAAACAAGTCCAGCAGTGAATACCTACTTCATTACTTTAAAAAAAAAGTGAGTTAAAAAAAGTGTCAGTGTCATATTTATTTTAAAAGAGTTTTTAAGGCTGTACATCTAAATCGAGAAAAAGTATTTAGACACACAGAAAGGATATCACACCGTACGCGGAAAAGAGACCTATCGCGAAAAAGACCATTCTTCAGGAGAGCCGTTTAAACTTTTAGTAAAATTTCAACTTATCACAAAATCATTCCAAATGAACCTAGATCAAAAATATTTGGCATGGATATCCGTTTTATGAGTATCAAAAGGTATGCATAGTCATTTTTTACTTTAAATTTGCCTTTACTGAGATATTTTCAGATAGGTATTTCTTTCGCGTACAAATTTGAACGATTTTGTTCGCGAAAGAAAGACCTATCTTAAAAAATCCCAGCAAAGGCAAATTTAAAGTAAAAAAGGACTATGCATACCTTTTGATACTCATAAAACGGATATCCATGCCAAATATTTTTGATCTAGGTTCATTTGGAACGATTTTGTGATAATTCGAATTTTTACCAAAACTTTAAACGGCTCTTATGAAGACCGGTCCTAAAAAGTTTGCTGCTAAATTCATTCTAAATATTAAAGAAACATACTTATGAAGAATACTCGTTTACATAATGCATTTTTATAATCAAATAATATATTGAACAACAATAAGAATTTTTTTAAAATTAAATTTAACAAAAAGCTTGTTTAACCAATTTAATGTTATTAACCAATTTAAGTTTATGTAATAAGGTTTATCTCTTATCATGTAATTACGATATTATTTAAAGTCGTGTTTATTTTTATAATTTAATATATTCAATGATTGAAATCATAATAGTTTGTTTATATAAAAAAATAGGTGTTATGAAACGAATCACTCTTACAAAATCAGGACTTACAAGATATAAGAAATGATATCCACATTTTTCTACAAAAACCTTTCAATCTGAATTTTTACTATGTATTATGTTTAAAATTAAAACAAAAATAATTTTTGAAGCATTATTAAAATTTTAAAATCATTTTGAAACTCATGAAAATATAAAAAAAGTTTTAAATTTTAAAAGTAAGTTGTAAGGATACTTCATACCTTAAGTATACAGTTGAATTCACTGACTTTAATCGCAAACTGTCAAGTTGTAGCAATTGAGTTTAAATTTATAGTAAAATACCGACGTTGAAAACGATTTAAAACTATTTATCGTTTGCTAAAATATTAATTTGAAAAAAATATATCTATACATATTGACATATCATTTTGCAATCTACACATATTACATGAATTTTTTTATATATATTTATTGTACTAAATACCACAAAAAAAGAGCTTTCGAATGAGTATTTCAAATAAAGAAACAAAGAAAAAAATAAATAACAGACTTCAACCTTTCCATTTAAAAAGCACTTCAAACTTAACTTCATCGCCGGCGCCGCAGCTGCAAAACGCATAACAAAAAAACGCCAGGTGCGATAGGTCTTTCTTTGCCGCTCAATTTCATCCAAAAATGAACGCGAAAGAAAGACCTATCTATTAATTGCAGCCGAACTAGGGCTTGGATCGCTATGTCGATTGCACCAATCGAAAGATATGAAAATTTTACATCCTATAGTAGTGTTATCTTAAAAAGTCAATTTTGGCCGATAGGTCTCTTTTCCGCTTACGGTGCGATATATTCTATGTCTTAAACTTCATTAAATGCTTATTTGATTCTATTCTTGTGAAAGAGTTGATGGACTTAAATTCAAACAACACATTTGTGGTATTCGTAATTTATGCTATAGAATTTATCATATTTGCTGGTGCGTGGAAACATTAACGTGGAAACATTTATTTTATAATAAATATACATTTATTTTACCAACAATGTAGTCGTACTCGTCTTTAAAAGTATCGGTTGTCTTAGGAGCATTCGTTTGCTGAGCAAGTGATAGAAGAAGTATTGGTAGAACCGGGGTATTTCTCAGCTGTGTGGGATACGCATTATTTTCGAAAAAATCCATCTTTCCTGAAATAATTTTTTTCAGAGTAATTGTAGAATATATCACAAAATCACTGGAAAGAAAATCTTTATTATCCCCATACTTGAAACTATTTGTATCTTTTCATTAGAAATATAAAAGCTATACCTCCACACTAGACCATGACTTAAATTTAGAGGTGTGTGTGGCTCTGTTAAAGCTCCGTTTGAAGATTAGAAATAGGAACGTTCGGGAACGTTCCTATTTCTATTTTTCCTCTATAGGAACGCAATCGGAAACGTTCAACGACCGATGATGACTAACCGAATGCGAAAGATATAAAAATTAGATGGATCCACTTATGTGTGTGTTGTCTGTTGTGTCTGTCTTACTTGACGAAGGTTTATAAGCGGGTCTCTGACCATCAAGCACACAAACCTGAATATATATGTCTACCAACCAACCAACAAAGCGAAAGATATCTACCTATTAAACGAGTATATTTTAACAAGTAATTTATTTCTTTCATAAATTATGTAAATATAAAATAAAGTTAAAAGAGTGTGGTAAATTAATATAACAAATATAAACATACAGGTGTATATAAGCAACTTTAGTTTTAATATGCGAGAATTTACAAAACTGCATCATAATTTTTCTTAAAACCTTTGTTTAAAATATAATGCTTTGCTATGCCATCAATTTACAGATATAAAACATAACAAAAGGTTCATTTTACATTGATAAAAAATATAATTTGCAATTTTACTAATTACTTACTCTTGAATATCTTTTACTAAAAAAATACTACCAACAACAATAAACTTTCTTGAAAAACACAATCCAACCGAAACTAGGTAAATAAGAAAACGGTCTTTCAAGTCTTTCTTTCAAAACAGTTATATGTCTACTATAATTCTTTAAATTTAAGCAAGGTTATATATCTTAAAATCCATTGCCCTCGTGTTGCTCTAATGCGACGATAATTCAAACTAAACTAAACTAAACTAAACTTAAAATCCATTTAAATACACCAGCATCAGTTAGAATATCAGTATTTTGGGGCTGTGACTTGCACTACTCATTGCATAGTCATCTGGGAGCATGACACTATTGCCAATTTTTAAATGACATTAGCACTTTTTCCAATAAAAAATATTTCTACAATCCATTTTAAGTACACTGACATTGAAGTAATGGACGACTGGAATATCCATACCTACAGTGACGTAAAAGTTACTTAATCGCTGTCTTAAACCCCACAAATAACTACCCGGTAGCTAATTCGTATAAAATTAAACTAACAGGCCTATAGAATAGCCTTAGTTGTGTTAAGCAATATCTTCTTTCTCATAAAACAAGCCAGGCTTATCTCTGTGTCTATAACGCTGATCCTAAAAATTCAAAACTGTACAATAGAAATTTTTTAAACCCTTTCACAAGAAGATAATAATAAAGGCGATGCACAAACTATATGATCTATAAGTTTACAAATGTTTTATTAACCCCTATAATTTCCCATTTTTTAATAACTTTAAAATCTTCCTTGCCGAATAAAAACGTTAACTTGATTTTTTAAATTCTAGTTTCGTATAACTGAATTTGTGCTACATAAATTGTGTGGGACATAATCTTTATTCATCTTATATTTTGTTTATTTAAACAAACTTAAACTTAGAACATAACATGTGCGTCCTATGTTTTAGACTAGCAAATAAATACCCGTTCTTCGCACGGACTAAAAGAATATCAAATCCATCAAAGTATGTGTGTCATTTTATTTGCTATAGGATAATAAACTTTGCCTTTGTTCCCGTTCATTATAAAGAATAAAATCCCGTTACTTATATTGCTTTAAAATTCCAAAATAAAAATGCATCACTACAAAATGCACATCCTCATATCACAAAAATCTTCCTCAATATGAACTTACTGCCATCGCGATTTTCCTGATAAATTCAAAATTAACCATAAATATATAACAATTAATAATGTTATTTCACGTCAAAACCTCCATTCTGGGTTGTTGTTTTTTTAAAAATAAATTAGCTCATTGGTACGTTCAATTATTTTTCAAATCATTAATTTAGTTTCTGAAGGTAATGGCAAGAAAATAAAAGCAATTTTAATTAATTTTTGTGTTCATTTTAATTTCTTCTCTCGAATGGCAACACGAAAGAGAAAAAATGATCGGATTTGAGCGAAAGTGGTGTATTTTTTTCAGAAAATTCGAATTTTCTCTAAAAATGGAACAAATATGAAAAAACTAAGCCTCAGGTGCACACGTTGGTATTAAAGGGAATCTATCTTTAAAAAAATTCGAATTTCTGAGGACAGTATAAGTAGGTATTTTACGATCCACAGACAAACAGACAGACTCTTTCTTTTATTATTATAGATACTGGGATGAATAAATTAGTTAAATTCAGTTTTAACTGTTCAAAGTGATTTCACTTGAAATTAAGTTTTCAAGCTGCAAAGTGGATGCTACGATTTCAACATAATAATTAATAGATAGGGTTCTAGTTTTGATGTTACAATCTAATTTATAGATCACTTGACAAGGTTTCTAAATTACTATAAGGCTTAGGTCGAAAAATAGACTGCCGGAATAGGTCGGTTAGGAGAATAGGCTAAACAAGTTTGCCAAAAAATATTAAATATTGATTAATAAATATTAAATAAAATTTACGAACTAATAATCTTACATTATAATTTTTAATAATCTTTACTAATCTTTTCTAATCTTTACATTTATAATATCACAAAGCAAATATCTTCAAGTATTACACGTGTAAAGTAAGTCAATGTCTTATGAGTTGTTATGGTGTAATTTTTTTCGATGATGCAAAAAATAAGAACAATTACTGTACAATTGAAACAACGATGATGTTTTGCAGTATCATAAACGAATAAAAAGCAACAAGGGTTATCAACACTGGGTTAACAACACTTTTAGGTTATTGTCACATTGCTTAACCTTTTCGAAATAGATTTGAATTTGGAAATATTAGTATTGAATATAAAATAAGAAAAAAAATAACCAACAGAAGAATGCATTTTGTTTTAACTAAACCCGTCAAAAGAAAGTTTAAAATATCTTATTAACTGAAATCTATAAACATGCAAACATAGTAAGACAATATTTCTATAAAGTCATACTTGAAAAGCTAGAATCTTTTTTCATGTTATTTATTTAACTAACTAATATTTAAATAATTCTTAAATACAAACTTAATTCTAATTGACTTTTAATTGAATTTTCATACAATGTATTTTTTTCACCCAAATTATAATACGTTTTTTGAGAAAGATGTTATTAAACGAAAAAGAAATAGAAACCAAGTCATAAACACAAATTGTATCCTTAATTTATAAATCATTATTCTAGAACACAAATAAACTTTTTCTAAATAAATGAATAAAATTTTTTTGAATTTGAATTACGTGTTTAACTTTATAAAAAACATTTTTCCAAACTAATTTCATCTAGATATAACAATCAAAATAACTATATGGAGGTTTTAAAATATTGAAATAATAGCTGTTGTGCGATTCTCTTTCAAATATGGAATTTTTGAAATTCCCTACCTTTAAATTTTTAGCGCCTTAATTGGATTGTTTTATGTGATGCATATCGTACCTGCTTACATTCCTAGATAAAATTGCTCGTTTTGGTGATTGGTAGTATCACAGGGTAGGCTCCGTCTATTACATATATTAATCAATTCAGACCTTATTTCATTCCTGTGGAACTGTTGTCCTTCAAGACGTTTAACATGTCCATTATAAAGAGCACATTTGAAGCAAAAAGAAAATATTTTGGTTAATTAGTGAGGTAATAATAAAGTTCAAAATTTCCAGTTTAGCAGCTGACGCCATCTTGAAAAAAGATTGTATAAACTTAAAGAGCGTGATAGATTATTAATTACATGTTGCTGTTGTTGTGACTAATCCTCCTTGGTCTGACGAAGTCAGAACAAGTCCAAAAGATCGTTGACCCGAAGAAAGTCGATAACCAGAAGAGGAAAAAGGAAAACATCCTCTCTGGAAAGGCCGACGCAGTCCAGAATGTGTTCGGGAGAGGCCTGCTGAACATGACATTTAAATCAAGTTGTAAAGATCTTCCTGCCCTCCGAGAACGAGAGACATTTTAGGTGGCCACTTGCTAATCTGGCGACCGCTGTGCAGGTGGGTCTGTCGCAATTGAGAGCCAGTGAAGAGCCTGGCTCCTTGCCCGCATACCAGTGATGATTGGGAGGGATTCTCCACTCCTTCGAAATTTCAGAGTTGACAATGGATTGGTGTTCTAAGAAAGTAAGGGCCGAAGAGGAGGGATTGGAGTTACTACAACCCTCCTTGGCAAGACTATCTGCCTGCTCGTTTCCATATACGTCAACATGGGATCCCAGGTAGCACACCAACGTCGGCCAATATTAAAAAAAAATATTGGCCGACATTGGTGTCAATATTGGCCGACGTCAAAATGGACCCCGCTAGCAAATATTGTACGACGTCGTTTTACGACATTGGCCAACATTTATCAACGTCGTACAATATTGCATATCGACATTGGCCGACATAAAAATGACACCCTTGCAGATATTGTACGACATCGCTTTACGACATTGATCAACATCGCATATTGACATTGGCCGACATAAAAATGGACCCCCTAGCAAATATTGTACGACGTCGTTTTACGACATTGACCAACATTTATCAACGTCGTACAATATCGCATATCGACATTGGCCGACATAAAAATGACACCCTTGCAGATATTGTACGACATCGGTTTACGACATTGATCAACATCGCATTTGACATTGGCCGACATAAAAATGGACCCCCTAGCAAATATTGTACGACGTCGGTTTACGACATTGATCAACATTAGTCGTACCACATTCATGGGCGTTCTTTTACAGTACTTCTCAATTATACATTTGTACTTCGCATAACTTTTTAACTCATCTGTTTGTTGAGTAGAAAAAAAATTATTTACAAAGGTAATTTTCTTTATATTTTTCTAATTAACAAAAATTTTGTTAATTAGAAAAATATAAAGAAAATTACCTTTGTAAATAATTTTTTTTCTACTCAACAAACAGATGAGTTAAAAAGTTATGCGAAGTACAAATGTATAATTGAGAAGTACTGTAAAAGAACGCCCATGAATGTGGTACGACTAATGTTGATCAATGTCGTAAACCGATGTTGTACAATATTCGCAAGGGTGTCATTTTTATGTCAGCCAATGTCAATATGCGATGTTGTAAAACAATTAACAATAGGTTAAATAAATCAAAATTAATCAAGAAATATTGTATTATTAGTACTATTGTAATTTTAAAAACTAGTAATTCAGACAGCTATATAAAACACTACATTACGACATAGCTCTTTTTTTTCTGTACTGCTTCAGAGTCAAATTAAAACAAATTTTACGTATTATTATTCATATATTAAATATCTGATACATAGCACATATTTTCCCCAGATTGTTTAAAGTTAACTACACAACATCTCTGGATGTATTTATATAGGGATGGTCGATACCATTAAAAGACGAAAAATTACTGTAGGTAGAGTTGAATAAAAATATGTTTACGTACCTCCATTGGGTATAGGTTTTATTTCATATAATTAAAGTGTAGATAAACTGTTAAATTCTTGACAAAATCTGTAAATCTTATGCACAAACTTCAATTAAACTATTTTTTACATGTAATTTTATTAAATTTCATGTTTTAGATAGTTATGTATTTTCTACTTTAATATATTAAAAAAAAAATTATTAATTCGTACAGAAGCTTTAGAAATATTGCTAATGCTTTGTACGAAATGTTTCACAAAAAACAAATCATAAATAAATAACTAATTAGACTGTTCTATATTTATTCAAGTACATATTCATGTCTCTATTTACTGTAGCACTGAATACAATACGAGGGATTTGATATTTACACTTTACCAAGAATAAAATTGATCAAATAGTCCATCATTAATTTTATGACAGATAATTCACTAAAACATCTTACACAATTATGAAATATACATATTAAAAAAAAATAGAAATTTATTTTAAATCCAGCATTATCTTAACAATCTTTTTATAGCAACGTGCAAAAAAGTTCACTTTTTTTATATCATATTCATTCATAAATCGTTGCGAAAATGACACTTTACGTGCTTACGTCAAGACAGTGCCGAAAGTGTTGCTACTTACAGTTTGATTATCCTGTTCTGTTAATAAAGAATTAATGATATCGGTTTTCTACATTGTATACTTTAGGTGGCCGTGCTAAATTGTAAAAACTTAGACATTCTACAATTGTCAAAAACTCAAAAAATGCAAGATAATCGTCGCAGTCTTTACATTGACGAATCACTGCAAATAAACTTTCAATTTTATCTTGGCTTATACATGAAGTCATAAGATATTTGAAATTTAAACTTTTGGTCAAATACTAGACAAGTGATAAAACTGTTGATAATAAAACCACCTTCATTAAGAGCATGGATTTCCCAGTCATACAAATACGAAATTAAAAGTTCACTTTCTACTGTCCCTTTGCACTTTTTTAAGCGAAGGACCTCTCCATCAATTTTAATGTTTCCATCTGAATATCGGATCTAAATTCAATTACAGTTCCAACTCCTTCACATACACTTGTCGAGTTTTTTGATAAGGCCTTCTAATGTCTTGGCTTCTACCGGTTTTGTAAAAATAGAAATGTTCTTCACGTATCCAGTGCAGGTATATGTATCCCGAAGCTTCTCAACATCAATTTGTTTGCAGGGCAAATCACACAGATTTGCCTCTCTCCATGAACAGAAACTTATGACATTTGGATTTTTCTCGTAACTTTGATCCACATTTTGAAGGCAAAGCTATGTTGTAAATGTCCTCGATATTATTTTCTTCTGTGATGTTCTAAGTGTTAAAATCAATTTCTGGTTCACCAATCTTCAAGATTTTTCTCCTCCTTCTACCGAATTTTTTGTTTTACGTTTTACAGGAACTTTCTTTGATAAATAATGGGGAAAGTCAGGGAATATGGTTGGAATTGACTCTGTTTATTACAGTCTTACCTCTTGGCATTAAAACTTCATTGTTAATTATGCATTTATAATGGCTCTCAATAAAATCCTCTTCAAAGTGCACTTCACAAGATTGCCTTCTTCTAAGTTTCAAGAACTTCTGCATTTTTTGGCACAGAAAACAACGAAAGTTTCTTACTGTTCGATCTGTAGCCAGGAACAAAACAATGATACTGTTTGTTTCTCGACTTTCTATTACAACTCATTATACAAATAGTTTTTGATTTTTTTTCATTAAAGCTGGCGTATTACTATAGATTTAAACGACTAAAATAATCGAAAACTTAAAAGAATACAGCGTTGATCGTACTCTCCTCCCTGATGTAAACAAACCATAAAGCTAACGTTTTTATGTTGATCTCAGCGCCACCGATAAACCTAAAACCCGTTTTTAAAAAACCTCACATCCCTAAAGCACTCGAAGAAGTCCTATTTCCGCGTTTTCTTAGTAGGCTTAACACTCACGTGAATCGAGTACCTAGTAAACATCGACCAATGTTGGCCAATGTTGTTTCATCGACGTTGTATCCACAATGTCGCCAGATGTCCCCACAATATTCGAATATTTTCAAAAATTATTATTTTTTTAAATAATGACTAAAACTTATCAGCATTATTATTAACATTATTGTTTCATTCTTCCAACATCAAAATAAAATGAATTTAAAGTCATACTAATTTTAAAAAATTCCCAATGCCTGTGAATGTCGACAGATGTCGCGAGTACAACGTTCAACATTCCTCGACTTTCGCAATGTTGGCCGATGTCGGTAGAATGTCGGCCAACATTGTTGTGCTACCTGGGATGGGATCCACTGTAGAAAAATATTATGGGTCTCTGAAATAAGCTTCAGTTTATGGAGAATAGAAATGCTAGTTTGGTCTCCAACCGCAGTCCAATTATAGAGGTGTTGAAGAGAGCTGCGACTGTCTGAAAAAATCCAAAGGTCCTCATAGTCCACTTCGTGAAGGATAGCCTCCAGACCTTTATCAATTGCAATGAGCTCGCACATGAAGAGTCAGGATTTCGAAGGCTCATTCGCAAAATATCCCTGGGTTTCTCAATATAGATGCCACTGCCAGCGCAGCGATTCAGTTTGCTTCCATCTGTGTAGATTTTAATGGCAGTGTCGGGGACCATATTAATGATTTCCAGAGACAACTGCCTAAGATGGGCAGGGATCGAGTCCTTCTTGAAAACAGGGATAGCAAGGTCAAAGTGAAAGTGGACTCTTGGAAGTCCTTCTGAGGGATCCAAACAAGATTTAAGAGAGTGCATGGGGTTCAATATCATGAAAAGGCAACCGCAGTTGCTTGGCAAGACTGAAAGGACTGTTTTTCTTCCTCAGAAAGAAAGAGGTATTTCCCAGTTATCTACCCTTCTAGGAACCCGCGCGCCAAATCCTTGGTGACATAAGCACCGTAGGATTATTATTAACCCTTACTCATTGTACAGATACTTTTCAAGCATGGCATCCTTGGCATTGGCAGCATCCTGAACATAATGGGATTTCCGAAGCTAATTTAATTTTTTTTTTGCTTACTAAAAATTGTCAAATTTTGCCTTACAGCAGCGGACCACAAAATAGGATTTGCCCTGGTGCTATGTTATTTGTTGAATCCACCTATTCCTATAATTATCTATTAAAATAGAATTTACGCCTACATTTCCTCAGAAAGAAAAAGGCATTTCCCAGTTCCCTACCCTTCTAGAAATCCGCCAAGTCTTTGGCGACAGAAGTGCCGTCGGATTATTATTAACCCTTAACTCATTGTACAGATATTTTTCAAGCATGGTGTCCTTGGCAGCATCCTGAACATGATGGGATTTCCGAAGCTAATTTGTTTTGCTTATTAAAAATTGTCAAATTTTGCCTTACAGCAGCGGACCACAAAATAGGATTTGCACTGGTGCTATGTTATTTGTCGAATCCTCCTATTCCTATAATTATCTATTAAAATAGAATTTTCCCCTAAATTTCTAAAAATAATTATGCATTTCATTTCTTCTTTATTAATGCTTAAATTAGTCATGTAGATTAAAATTAGTAAACCCTAATCTCTTACAACAACGCACAATGATATTTTTGTGGGGAAGTCGGCTCGCGTTTCGCCTTCCTATACCTGTTTGGGTTCGAATTTCAAAAAATCGCTTCGTAAATGATGCTTTTAGTACAAAAAGAACAAGCTTCTAAAATTTGAAATCTTTCCTCCAATAATTTTGGCTAGACGTGGATACATGACTCATTTAGTCAGTCAGGACTTTTTTCATAGAAATGGCGAGTTCATTTTTATTTTGAAATAAGAGTGGGAACCCTGAGTTAGACTATGAAGACATTTATTTTTTGTCAGATACTTGCCTTGATTTCAATATATTGTTTTGTAAATAAAGTGTTAGTAGTTAGACCATGTAAGGCGCTTATTTTTTGTCAAATACTTGCCTTGATTTCAATAAATTGTTTTGTAAATAAAGTGTGTTATTGTTTTTATTTATAAGATATAAGTACAAACTTTCTACTCCCATTAAATACTTACAAGAGGCAAATGCAGTTATACAACCTATTTTTTTTGAATATTGAATAGTTCCAAATTTTGTACAAACGTTAAAAACATTTTTTTGTTTTTTAGTTTGTCCATTACGTAAAGCAAAATGTGATACAAAACATCTATAATTTGGTACAATTCAATATGCAAAAAAAGTATAACTAAATTCGCAACTTGTTAAATTCATTTTCTAAGTGTTGCCTATTATTTGGTAATATATTTACTAAATAAACGAATATAAATTGTCAAATTTATGATAAAGTGCACAAAATACTTTAGTTACACCTACCAAATCAATTAGTATAAATTACCAAATTGTTAGTAAACACAACAGGGCCTTGTTTCATAAACAAAATGATTGGTAAAATTTACAAAATACCTTAGTTACACCTACCAAATCGATGAGTATAAATTACCAAATCTTTAGTAAAGACAACAGGTCTTATTTCATATACAAAAATTTTGGTAAAAATTACAAAATACTTTACGTTACACCTACCAAATTAGATGAGTATAAATTACCAAATTGTTAGTAAACACAGCAGTGTCGTATTTGGTAAAATTTCCAAAATACTTTTGTTACGTTTACCAAATCGTCATCTGTGTCCGCTACTAAATATTTGGTAGAATTTACCAAATGCCGTTTACTAAATCTTTATGGTAGCATTTACCAAATCTTTATTTATCACCTATTTCACCTTAAATTTGGTTGATTTTACCAAAATTTAGTACAGATTACTAAACTTTTTTTGAGAGTTTGATTGTTGTTCCAGTTATTAAGGTATAGAGAGGTTTTGTTGTGTTGGACGTAGCTGGAAAGCTTGTTGAAGTATTTAGTAAGATTGGCCTTCCTTCTAGTTTGAAGTGGTTTCAGGTTAGCCTCAAAGAGAACTATATTACTAGGGCAGCTACGCCTTAGTCCAGTTATGATTCTCGCAGCACTAAGTTGAACTTTCTCCAATTTAGCCAGGTTGGTGGCTGAGGCACATCTATAAACAGGAAAACCATACTCCAAGACAGGCCTGATGAGAGACATATATGTGTTTCTTAGTGTAACTGCATCAGCTCCCCAGTCTTTTCCAGCAAATTTAATTACATAAAATGCATCATTGAAGATAAAATTACGAGATTTTTTTGGTTGAACAAATCCTGAAATTTAATTCTATTTTGGTTTCGACAAACTTATTTACTGTAACAACAAATTATTTTAATTAAATTAACAAACAACACAGCCAAAAAAATTTCTTTAGTAAATTTGCTGTTAACTATAAATAGAAATAAAATAACCACATTGTCTTAACTTACCGAAACATTATTGATTGATTAGTAAATCAGTGAGCTTTTCAAATAAAGATTATAATACATAGTTTCAAAGTACTTTAATTTATTGCTTTTTGAAACTACGCATATCAATATTTAACTCAACTAAAAATATAGCAATTATAATATAAGTCCATAACTTTATTTAATTCCAATAGAATTTTATAAAATCCTTTCAATATTTTTTACACAATTGTATTCAAAAAGTTTTATGCTATAATATAACGAATAAGCATTTTCTATAGATATTACAAAAAACAATATCTAAAGATATTACAACATTTGTGAATCTGTTTGTATTACTTGGAATGACTAGTTGCGAAAAGTAAACTATTAAATCTACGATTCCATCGTATGACTAATCACATAAAACAAAAAAAAAATGAAATAATGATTCCTTGAAACTTGACTGAACAAGTAAGAAATAAGCTTGTGCGAATAAGTAACATTATTATAACTTTTAAAAGAAAATAAACACATAAATTATAAAAAAATATTTGCTACGTATTTTACTTTTTGATGGAGTGTAAACCCTTATTTTACATGAAGCCAAGGCATTTATTTGACAAAAAAATAGTTCTTGATTTCTATTCTTAATCATTTCAATAAATTAGTTCTTATCATTCCAAAAATAAAATACATAAAAATTGCAGCTACCTCAACATTGTCACATTAATAACATTTTGGCAATATCCCATAATCTAACTTTTGGTTTCTTAATTTTAATAACATATAATATGGCTCATTATTTAAATTGTATATTTAAAAGACAAGACCCCTATAGTGTTAAAATGAAAATAATACAATTCACGATCATTGCCTTAGAATTCCATGGACAAACATTACCACACCTAATACATTTCATTCTATCTATGAAACAGCAATAAAATAAATCAACGAAATAAAAACAAATATTATATTTGAAAAATAAGTTTCAATTGAAACATAGAATGTTTGAAAGAAGTTGTGATATTAAACTCTTCTACGTCTTCCACATTTTAAGGACTTCTTAATAATGTCTGAACCTTTCTCGCCTATCATGATGCTTGAAATATTTGTGTTTCCAAAAGGTACTAAAGGCATGACGGAAGCATCTACAACTCGCAATCCGGATATACCTTTTACTCTGAAATACATAAAAAACATACTTAAAACATATCTTTCTTACTCATGCGCAATTCCGGAAAACCTTATTATGACGTTATGACGCCAGGCAAGTATTAGGAACTCGTGTACCAAATTTGAAATCTGCATATCTTTTTATATTTTAGCAATGCTAAAAAAAAATTAAACTTTCTTACTAGAAAATCAATACGGAGGTTTAATTTTGTAAATGGAAAAAACTTTATTATCTTCTTTTATATTTGTATATGCTTCAAATATTTTTTTAATTTTATGTATCGATATCCTATATTATTATCCATATTATAGGTTTTTCCTTATTATCCATTTATAGATTTTAGTATACATATTGATTGATGGCCCCACATTAAATCTCTTTCCTTTGACCAGGGTTGCAAGACTTTTTCATTGTGTACAGAATGTAGTAGTATACCGGCCTCCCCCAGCCACCTCCTTGCTTGTATGGGGTTGGATAAGAATGTCTTGGTGCAGAATCCTGTCCAAGTTATGGATTTTTTTGAGGGTGTGCGATTTGCTGGACTTGATCTAGTTGATCTAGATCATGGAGAACAAGTAACAACAACATTATACATATTTTGTTTAGATATTGATATCCTTGATTATTTTTCATATTGTAAATATCAGTTAATACATTTACTATGTTAAAAATATCATTTATATTTTCAATATCCATTATTGCCACTAATTGCAATAATGTTAAATGTATAGTCTAAATCCAAAATAATGTACTACCTTAATTCCGGATCCACAACAGTAGTGGGATCTTTGGGGTCGCCAATTTTGGCCGTTCCCACTTGGTGGTTGGTAGTTACAATTATGTGTATCTTCACACATTCCACGTAACTGTCACCTGTGAGCTTCTCGCAACCAGGCACCAAGTTGCTCAGGTGCCGGGACCCAACTGCCTTTTGCATGGGCTCGCTGGTGCCGATCCGAATGCACATTTTCATGGCTGGATAGAATATAAAGAGATAAACAAAAGGGGTCAGTAAAAAGTTTTTTAAACCCTTAACTATATTGGATAATTTTCAAGAAAACTGTCTTAGAAAGGTGCCTATTGTTTATCCCAGAAAATTATGTAAAAATATGTCTATGAACAATAGAATTATATTCATTTTATTTTTTAGCTGTATTTTTTTTTAAAAATAGTTATTTTTATTGGTGTTTTAATTAGTGGATTTAAGTTAATTTTAATCCTATTGGGGGGCGCGTTACTACTGAATACTACAGCCCAAAAATATCAAAGAAGCGGGAAGGAAGGGGTTAAATAAGAAAAATAGGTTTTATAGAAAATTACAAAACTTTTTTTTAAAAAAAATCTCGTGAAATGAGAAATGTGCACGTTTCAGGTCTTGTGTAGTAACAGAAATTGTGAATAAAAATAAATTCTTTTTCAGACTCGATTGGTGAATTAATATCACGCAGGAACAGATCAACAGTAGGAAAAACCAATCGGAGGAAATGCAGGAATAAAAGCTAGAATCTGGGAGGAATAACGTCACCTAAAACAAGCCAATAAGCCAATTGTGTAAAATTGGTGCTTTAAAATTATTCATATTCAAAGACATAACAACACACTATAAAACTTTGGTGGAACGTTACTCCATAAAACACTTTTTGCCATCTACCCTGTTAACAGTACCGTTCCACCAATCGGAACACCGATGGAAGGAATTGCAGGAATGAAAGGAGCTACGTTACCTGAAGTAAGCCAACACTTATTTTAGGTTTTACCTTTTCTGTAATCTTTAACATTTGAAGCTCATAATTTCTAAACATGGCAATTATAGACTGTAAAACCATCTTTAAACATTAATTACAAAAAAATAGCTACACAGGATTTGTTCTTACGAGTAATTATGCAAACTTACCTTCTATCATGTCTTTCATATCACTTGATTCAGCAAAATAGTTAGGGTCGATCAATGGCGGATCGTATGGGTTTGTGGAATTTAGGCGAACAGTTCCTCGACTCTTTGGATGCAATATTTGGGCGAGGCATATATACATAGTAGAGTTTTCGTAAACGCCAAATGTCTTTTTATATACCTGAAACGATTACTCGAATTCGTCAATGCCGGATAAAAAAAATATATTAAAATATATTATAAAACATGGTTGGAAATATATTATAAAACATGGTTGGAAATATATTATAAAACATGGTTGGAAATATATTATAAAACATGGTACGTTATAAATATTTGATATGATACTTGAGACCTCTTCTTCTCTTCCCTAATGGGGCTGCAGAAACATCAGCGGTCAAGCCTTTGCAGACTCGGCATATTCCCCAGAACTGATAGACATTTTTTGTGGCACCATCTAGGCGATACTCGCTACCAATTTTGACGCCCAGATTACAATGAATCTGAGCTCTCTGAGGATGTTAAATATGCCGAGATTTAATTTTGCCGAGAGAACCCAAGCCAAATGGGCCCTCCCCCACTTGAGGCCTATATATAACTAAAATGTTATTTCTCATATTCAAAAGTAAATACATTACACAGTTCAAATAAATAAGATTGAGAATAATATAAATATATTTCTGGATATCATTTTTTCCAATAACATTATTCTGACAAAAAATATATTATTTCTTATTGTTTTATCGTATTCAATTAACTAGTACAAATTGTACTTAAAATTATTACTTCTGGTTTTATTCCAAACTGTGTTCTTGCATATATGTGAGGTACTTCCACAAAATAAAGCTGGAAATCAGGAATATCATCATTGCGACGCTCAGGTCCATTCAAAAATGCAATTAGTGAAACACCTTCGGTAGAAGTGAAAACACCTAAAAAGTATAGTTGAACTTTATAACAATTACTTAAATATTTTGAATACAAAGAAGGAAGATAGTACATTTTTTTAAAGTGAACAGTAACTACTTAAATAATCTAAGCATTTCAGGGAAATGTGCTATTTATGCACCTACTAAAAATTTGCAAAAACAAATATGACATCGGTTGACTTTTCTAACACAGCATCTTATCTTAACTAATAACTAGGGCTGCATTTAGTATTCCAGAAGTGTACGGATCGATCCATTTCTTATTTTTTTCGAATAACGACTCTTTCAAATCAGCTACCTACATAACAATTTGGAATTTACTATTTATTGTATTTAGTATTTTACTTTATTTGATTCAATTTTTGGTAAATATTCCTTTTATATAACATAAATAATACATTTTTCATGCTACAAAACAAGCTGATTTATTCCACTGAAGTTCGAATTCGTGCCTCATTCGTGCCGAATTCGTGTTACAATTAGAAAAATTGCCCCGGTCACTACGCTGTTAAAAATTCTGACGCTAGATTGCATCGGAATCCTGGAATTTTCTAGCTGCAACTACTATTTGGAGCGTAAATTTACCAATTTTGTAATAAAACCATAACTTTGATGCACCGCATAAGTGGTGAATCAAAACTAAAAATAGTGATGGCAGCTAGAAAGTTCCAGGAATGCTGTGCAATCCTGCCCTAAACGTTTTAACAGTGTATATAAAGTTTTGACACTACCCTAAACAAGTAGCCGTGTAAGTTATTTGATAAATAAATACATAGCTACGTAAAAGATCTCCAACTTTAGTGCATGCAATGTTGGAACAGTTAATTTAATGCTAGTAAATATATTTTAAGTTTAAATTTAATAACCCAGGTAGCACCCCCATATGGGCCCACGTGGTTTCCTAGTGGGCTATATCATATGGGGCCCAGAAAGAAACGACCCCCTTTTTTTTCGGTGAAACCACGTCGGCCCAGATGGGTGATCCCACATCGGCCAATATGGGCTGCCCAGATGGATCCAAAAAATAAACGACCCCCTTTTTTTGGGTGAAACCACGTCGTCCCAGATGGGTTATTCCACCTGGGCCAATGTGGGCTGCCCAGATGAGAGACCGGCATTATCGGTATATGATGGGGATACTTGAACGGCAGGACAAGAACAGAACTCTCAATCTCTGGGTCCACGAGGAGCTGCTCATTAGTCGTCTCGGCTATAAAAGCTTGTAGAAAAGGATGTTAAAGGAGTTTTATGTTTTTGATTAAGAATTTTTTTTTTCTTTTGCAGGTTTCCAATTCCTTTTAAATATTACTTTATTTAAGTCAACAACACTAATAGAATTATGTCAAATTTCAAAACAACTTTTAATAACTTACGTATTGAAAATTTTTATGATTTATGATATTTATTAAAAAATCTATTTTATTTATTCTATTTTTCAAAAATAAATCATGGCCAAAAAAGTTTAAAAATTAACTTCGAAGTAAATAAATAAATCAGTTTATCACGCGGATAAAATATTTAGCCTTGCCCGCAATGAAAAATGTTGTGGATAAGTAAATAAAAAATACGATTACCAGTTTGAACATGCTTTTTTCGGAAATGAAGTTTTCGAAATAATTTGACGCGATTTGTATTTCCAATTTCTTCAGTTTCTTATAGATTGCGATATCGATCCGTCATAATTTTCCGATGAAACGTACGTTGATCTAATTTTCACCTTTGACCGATATCGAATCAATGACTTTTATCGATAGAATTTCGTTTACCGATTGCCGATGTCGTCTCGTGAACGTTCGGATTACGGATGCGATATCACCGGTGAGTTTTCGTTAAATCCGATCAACGATCGATCGAGCAAATTTCAAGAGACATTGCTACTAGGACTAGGACCAGAATCAGTTACTTTTCCCCCTTTTTGTAATAAATATTTACTTAACCTGTCTTCAATAGTGTTAATGTTTGCACATTTTTAACACGTCTTTCAATTTGTTGAACTTCCATGTAACTCTCATGTATGCTAGTTGTATAGCATGTATTTAGCATAAAAAAAGCAAAAAATAGCTTGTCAAGGTAATTACCTCAGCATGCTTTTAAGTAGCTTGCAGTGCTAGTTAGCATTATATGCTAGTTTGATAGCATGAAATGCTTTTTTCTGTATGCTACCTTCATAAGCATGGCATGCTAACTAGCATAGGGAAGCACATTGTAGCAAAAACATAGCATAAAACATAGAAAACATAGCAAAAACTAGCATAATTTTTTTGCTAGTACTAGCATAAATTTTGACTTGGGTATGCAGTTAGAGGATAAAAAAAAGTAGTGCATTTGGACAGCAGCTCCAGTTTTGGTGTACAAATGAGCAATCCATATAGATTTAGATGGGCCATACCACATCGACCAACCTGGACCATCCCACATCGACCCACATGGGCCATCCCACATAGGCCTAACTGAGATATCCCACATCGGCCCACATGGGCCAACCCATATATGCATCCCACATAGGCCTAACCTGGCCTACCTGGGATATCCCACATCGGCCCACAAGGGCTATCCCACAACGGTCCGTATGGTTTTCCTCCACATTGGCCGACCTGGGCTTCTCCACATCATATACCGAAACAATGAATATATTTTAGTAATATGTATAATATACAGTTGGAGGATAAAAAAAATAATGCACATCTGGACAGCAGCTTCACTTTATAGGAAAGATGGGCAATCCACATAGACTTAGAGGGGCCATCCCACATCGATCCACCTGGACCATTCCACATCGGCCCATATGGTTTTGTTCCACATTGGCCCACCTGGGCTTCTCCACATCAGCCCAGTACAATTTTCAATTAGCAATCGATTTTGACTTTCAAGTTGATCGATCCCTTTATTAGTTAATAAATAATATACCGGAACAATGAATAAAATTTAGAAATACGTATGACATATACAGTAAGAAATAAAAGGGGGTCATTTCTTTCTGGATCCGTTTGGGCAGCCCACACCGGCTGATGTGGGATAACCCCTCTGGGCCCACGTGGTTTCACCAAAAAAAAGGGGGTCGTTTCTTTCTGGATCCATCTGGGCAGCCCTCACCGGCCGATGTGGGATAACCCGTATGGGCCCACGTGGTTTCACCGAAAAAAGGGGATCGTTTCTTTCTGGGCCCCATATGAGATAGCCCACTAGGAAATTACGTGGGCCCATATGGGAGTGCTACCTGGGCTTCCCCACATCAGCCCAGTAGAATTAAACGAGAAATGTTCATGATTTTGCCTTTCAAGTTGATCGATCTCTTTATTAGTTAATAATATACCGAAACAATGAATAAATATTTTAGTAATATGTATAATATAGAGTAAGAGGATTAAAAAAAAATAGTGGATTTTGGGCAGCAACTCCACTTTATAGGACAGATGGGCAATCCATATAGATTTAGATGGGCATCCTACATCGGCCCACATGGGCTAGCCCACATCGTCCCACCTGGGGCAAACCACATCAGACCACCTGGGCTATCCCACATCGACCCACATTGGTCATCCCACATCTGCCCATATGGGTTTCTTACACATTGACTCACTTGGGCTTCCCCACGTCAGCCCACTGGAATTCCATGAGCAATTTTCATGATTTTGCCTTTCAAGTTGATCGATCTCTTTATTAGTTAATAATATACCGAAACAATGAATATATATATATTTTAGTAATACGTATAATATACGGTAATGGGACAAAATATCGCGGCCGAAATATCGCGGGCCAAAATATCGCGGCCGAAATATCGCCGGCCAAAATATCGCGCGCCCAAAATATCGCATGCCCAAAATATCGCGGGCCAAAATATCGCGTGCCCATAATATCGCGTGCCCCAAATATCGCGTGAACAAAATATCGCGTAAAGTAAAAGTAAGTGGATTTAATGGATTTTAAGGTGTTTGGCAGTGGGAGGGAGTTCGATGTAAAATAGTATTGAACTACTTACTTATCTAGTAATTTGTGATGAAGTTCGGTTTTACCTATTAGAGCCTGTATTTTTATAAAAATGTATTTAAAGCCATGAATTTTTATGCATTTGTTGTTATGAAGTCAAGAGGTAGGTTTAATGGGTAAAGGTTTTATATTTGAACTTGATTTTTATGAATCCCATTAATTTAATTCAGTTGGGGTAATTGTAGTCTAAAAAGTGTCTGAATTTTATAAATTAATAATTATTTAACGAAAATGTAAACATTGTTTGATGCGTTACCTTTCTGTACTGTTCTTTAAAAAAGAAATTTTTAAAATAGGAGGATTAGTTTAGATATTTTTCAAGGTGTTCTTGGGAGTTGGAGGAAGTTGAAATAAACATACATTATTACTCAAAAAATATATTAATAGTTTACTTGCATTCATATAAACTTATGTGGCAACTGAACAATTTACTTATTTTAGTGAACACTTACAGAACACAAAATAAGTTGATTAATCAACTACAGTCAAACTCGTTTATAGTGAGTCCTGATTTTACGAGGGCCCGGATTTACCGAGGAAAGCAAGAATATTAGGTTGGTCCAATGCTAAGTCTATGGAAGGGAAATCGCCTGCTACGAGAAAACCTCGGATTTAACCAGGAATATTTTTTCTATCTTGTAAATTTTTGTCAGTATGCAGTCAACTTAGAAGTTAACTCTTTTCTGGAAAAGTTGTCCTCACCCTCTTTGTTAGGAGAAATTCCTTTCAAGCCATAGTATGAATAGGAAATACTATGAATAGGAAGAATGGTCAACAGGTGGCTTATTTGTAGAAGCAGAGTGAGGAAAGGGTTCTTCAGGGTCATTGGGGGCGCTGGCTAGAGGTTTTCATTGATAACGTTTGCTAAATTTTATGGGGTTATGTCGAAGTGGACAGTTTTAACCGTTGACGAGGTGAAAATTTTCCGGGAGTTTAGAGAGGAAGCTAAAGATGTCGATCTCTGCTAAAAGCATGGATTGTCTTATTATACTGGTTCAAAGCTGCTAAAGAACAATCATATGTTGATGAAAGCATACAATTACAATAAAACTGACCGTAAACGTTTTTAGCCAGAACATATATTTCTTTTCTCTTTTTAGATACTATTTTTTTACAAGCACTTAGATTTAACTAGTAAATGTTGCGTTGTTTGTCTTTTCTGGCTCGTTATAAACGAGTTCAAGTGTATTTCGTTTATGATATAATTTATATAAAAGTAGTTACACAGTTAGGACTAGTTTTATACAGTCACTTTTTCCAAAACGTTTACGTGCATCTTTATTTTTTTTTATTCGAAAGGTATGATATCAAAGTTCTATTAGAGTAGTGGCAGCGAGGTATTCATTGTAGTTACCATTCATTGTAGCGTAGGTCAAACTTTAAGGTCTAGATGACAAGAGCAATATTAGAAGAATGACTGGAAAATTGTAACAATCAAATGAAGAAAGACAGAATCATTTAATTTATTTTATTTTAGTTAATTGAACCTGCCATAAAGACCTTTTGAGAAGCTAGATAGAACCCGAGTTATCCTCAAGAATTTTAAACTGTTGCTATATCCCTTATTGATACCTACATGATAAATCAAATCATCAATTTTCAAAATAAACAATAAAGAATATTTGTTTATAATGTACAATACTCTATAGCAAATTTAAAAAATGCGTTTTATTTTTTTATTTTATTATCATTATTGCATTCTATTTTTATTTATTAAAATTCATATTTATGAATTCTTCTATTCTCCCACACGTGATTCCCATTGTAAGTTGGGTAAATATTCTATTTTAAATTCATTTTTAGGGAATATTCGGTTTTCAAAGTGTTTTGGGGATTTTTTGTCCACTCGTTGATCCCTCGATGACCAGAGATCTCGATTGCGCTTCATAATTACCTCCTTTCGAATATTTAATGGTAAAAAATAATTAAAAATATGTTTATTTTTTCCTTCAAGCCAAACATTTTCAAAATATATCTTTAGGACTTTGGACATATCTTAGGACAAAATATATCTTAGGACTGCGTGAATTTCAAATTTATTCCCAAACAGTCCATTGAACTGCACATCGAATAGTATCAATCAGACTAGTAAGAATTTAATTAATTTAGTCAGCAATTGACTTTGATTTAAACGATATGTCACCTGTCGGCTGTCACCGCCTTTAAAACACTCACAATCCTCTTGTTATGAATTATGACATCAGGCTTGGCTTTCTTGTTCCATTGACGTGTACTTTTTATTAAACTTCCATGTCAGGGCCTGATCATTACAGGTTAGGGTCCAAGTCCGTAATACTTTTGTTGGACCATTTCGGGTTTCTGATCTTAACCAGAAAAATACATATAGTACCTGTAGGTACCCAATATGGACACCCTAAGGAAAATTATTTTTTTTTCGCCATCTTATACAAGTCACAGGACTTAAACCTTTTGTGACCACAATCTCTGTATTGTGGAATACCATAAATAAAATTGACCATGTAATTAATCTGGTTTATTTTCATAATAAAAACAAAAAAAAATACCAAGTGTCTATAAAAGGAACTTATACCTGTCCCTATTGTGGACATGCATGTCCATATTAGAGACAGGTGGCTGCTTATGGAACTACTACTGGATGAAAGAGCCACACTTGAGAGGGATTTTAGAAATTGAGGGGATAAAAGAAATATCAGTATTGCGAGGGAGGTTGGGGGGGAGAGTAAATATACCGTCAAAACGTGCACTTTAGAAGGGATAGGGGTCAGCAGTAATATCACTAATTTGAACATTAATTTATTATTAATTAGCTAGATAAAATCCCATCAAACAGATACGTTACAAATTTGTGAATCTGAAGACTCATTAGATGTCCGTATTGCACATAATTTGTCTATATTGCGAATCAGGCTTAGTTTTACTAAATGTTATAATAAAATTACAAATAAAACGTCAAGCAATATATGCAATATCAATCAAAAATATGTTTTATCAGCTTCCTAAAACACTCCACTTTTCAATTTTTTAAAAACAATTTTCCAATATATCATAAGAATATAAACTTTCCTAAAATTAAGATCAGCACACCACAAAAATACTAATTACCTTCGAAAGGGTGAACAACGCTCTTTTTTCCACTTCCAAGTCTAAGATATTTTTTAACTGCTTTTCTTCACGGACATGTAGCACTATCTCTCGATTAAAAATTTAACTGTTAAAGATATAAGTTTTGTTCATATTGATAGCACTGTCCATAATGGGTACAAGTAGTATATTTTAAAAAAAAGACCTTTTAAGGTAAGGACAATCCTCAAATTTAATATCAATCTATCATGGTCCTTAATTATTTAGAAAAGCAAAAATACTTTTAATTATTTTGGCCATAAAATGATACGAAAATTATTAGATGTGAAGCAAAATTTATAGGTTTAAAGCCAATTTTGGAAGCAATCTAAAATAATGGACATAATGCCTGGGAGTTGAAAGCTTAGGAGATGATCAGGGATCTGTACGATATAGCAGTTAAAATATAGAAGTTAATATTATAGCAGTACGATATAGCAGTTAACTAAGAAATGTGTTTCAGATGATCTCAGACAGGTAAAATGTACTTATGGCAAAAGTCTTCTTTTAAACCAAATACAAATAAACAAACTTTGATTCCTTCGTACGCTATCAGCCGTGTCTGACAAAATGATACAATGCAGCATGAACCTGACTTTGAATGCACATAGAATCAAACCTTCAATAAAAGAAGCCCGATTTTTAATATGTCCATGTGTCGAAGAGGGGAGGTAACCTATAATTATCTCTAGGCTCTACGAAATTTCGAATGCTCAACATAAAGAAGCAGAAATCCATTCATCAGGTCATTCGTGGTCTCAGAGCTTTGAGTAAGAAGGGGAAAGAGAAGTTCTTTTGTCAAAACGACAGAGGGGTTGACTCTTCGATCTAAGATCCCTCCTTGTATTTATCTTTCATAGTTTTACTGTAGCACATAAGTTGCGAGAACTTATCTGTTAGAAAACATTTATAACATAATAAAAATTACTTACTTGTAGCTACTTAAACCATTAGTTTTTAAAGATAATTTTAACGGAAAGTTATTTGCTTTGGTAATTGATGCACTATTGAAACCCTTAAAAACACCCTTTGAGGAACCCTTAAAACATGTAAACTTTAATGCTGATATTTTGAAGGAAATGGAAAATTGGTGTTCATGTTTTCCTTAATAAAAGGTCATACGATTTAAAATGCATAGAATCATTTCAATTAACCAACTTGATAAAAGTTTCCATATAAAAAATGAAATTAAAATGTGAAAATAATAAAAGTGAATCAATGCATCGAACATCACTTAAGTCGCTATAAAAATTCTAACAACCAGATTCAACTATTGTTAAATATTTTGTCCAATTTGAAATAATAAATTAATTGAAAATATAATACAAATTTAAATGCTCAGAAACAACTTTGAAATTCATCCAAAAATAGACTTAGACAATCGTCATATTTGAAAACAAAATTATGTTATCGTTGCAAAAATAAGCCGCACATAGACAACGCTCACGATTTTTTAAAGGAATCACGAATTTACAAAATAAGAGATATTTAATCATCTCTTTTAACCCAAATGCAAAAATATTAAAAATATATTTAATTAATAAAATTTTAAAATAAATTTTTCAATCTTAATATATATATAAATATAAATATAATAAGCAAATATAATATAATATATATATAATATAATATACAAATACCATATAATAATATATATATAAAATAATAAATATTTATATAGAATTTTAAAAGCACTATAAATTTATATATATATACTTATATAATCATAAATATATTACTTATACATATTATATATATAATTATATATATAATATATATATATATATATATAATATATTATAATATATATATATATATATATATATATATATATATATATATATTATATAATATATATATATATATATATATATATATATATAATATATATATATATAATATAATACGTACAACACCATACATACCATACCAAATAAACCATACCATACCATACAATATATATAATAAGTAAAAATAAGCCGCACATCAGACAACGCTCACGATTTTTATAACGGAATCACGAATTTACAAAAAAAGATATATTTTAATCATCTCTTTTAACCCAAATGAAAAAATATTAAAAATATTTTTAATTAATAAATATTTTAAAATAAATGTTTCAATCTTAAGTATATATACGTAAATAATAAATACTTACATACAGACCACACATACCGTACCAAACAAACCATACGTACCACACCATAAATACCGTAACAAACAAACCATACGTACCACGCCATACATACCGTACCGGTACCCACCATACCATAAAACATATATAAATATTTATATACGCACGTTTGTACAAAGCACTATACAATTTTACCATATCATAACTACCTTGAAAATCACACACGAATCCACTTCCTTTAGTCGACGCGATATTTTTAGGCAAATTTAATGGGATTTATAAAAATCAAGTTCAAATATAAAACCTTAACCCACTAAACCAACCTCGTAACTAAATGGTCATAACAGAAAGTGCATGACTTAAACTACATTTTTATTAAAATTCAGGCCCAAATGAGTAAAACCGAACTTCATCACAAATTACTGGATAAGTATAAGTACTGTCAAAAACCATAAAATCCATTAAATCCACTCAATTTTTACATTACGCGATATTTTGTCCCCGCGATATTATGGGCACGCGACATTTTGTCCCGCGATATTTTGTCCCGCGATATTTTAGTCACGCGAAATTATGGGCACGCGATATTTTGGCGCGCGATATCATGTCCGGCGATATTTTGTCCCGCGATATTTCGGCCGCGATATTTTTGTCCCCAAACCATAATATACAGTAAGAGGATAAACAAAAAAGTGCATTTGGACAGCAGCTTCACTTTATAGGACATATGGGCAATTCATATAGATTTACATGGGCATCCTACATCGACCCACCTGGGCCATCCCACATCGACCCACCTGGACCATCCCACATCAGTCCATATGGTTTTCTTCCACATTGGTCCAACTGGGCTTCTCCATATCAGCCCAGTACAATTGTTCATGAGCAATCGATTTTGCCTTTCACGTTGAGCGATCTCTTTATTAGTTAATAATATACCGAAACAATTAATATATTTTACTAATATGCATAATATAACAGTTAGAGGATAAAAAATAATATATTTAGACAGAGTATTTATAAAATGAATCAAAGATAAATTGACCCATCCAATCGAACCTAACTGGTCATAATCGTCCATGGTTCTACTATAAATTCGGCCCTATTAAAACACTATCACAATATGGTAATATATATATTTAAACCTTAATCTTAGATCACATCAAATATTACTTCGCGAATTCACGGCGATTTTTTATGCACGCGAATTTCATTTGTCATTTTGTAGGAATTATTAGACATAATTACGCGGTTATATTTTATGGTACAAATAATTTTGTACAATGAAACCTATTTCGTATTTAGTTATCAAACAGTCCATTGACTAAGAAATGAAACGATTAAATTATTTAAAAAGTCGTGGGCACTGTATGGATAGTATCAGACGTAAATCTATATGGGTTGCCATTAATGCTTCCATTTTAAGCATCCACGTGGTTTTTTATTTGCTAGGAAAAAGTGTAAAATAAAATTTTTTAGTCATCCGAAATACATTAATGCACTTAATTATTACAAATAAATAATATTTATTCGATATTTTATGTAATTACGCATAATTTCTAAAATTGAGTCATGATTCACATGGTTGGTGATTGATGACACCAGCCATCTAACACGTCATCGACAATAATTGTGTGCTATGGAATATCTAATAGTAATTTTTAGAGAATATTCTGTATTGCTCATCCTACGATTAGTTAAAAAACAATATTTAAATGTTCCTACTATCAATTATCGTACATAGTAAATTCAGTATTTTTGAAATATTTTTTCTTGATCGCCTTCGAGTCATACCAATTTTCTTCTGCTTGATTATAAGTGTGTTAGTTACAATAGGCAACTCAGGAACGCGGGGGTTCAGAGCCCTTTTGAAGTATGGAAGGAATAGATGGGTCGATCTGGAACGGCACTGGCACAGCCTGATGGTCTTGTAAATTTTCTCCAACACGAAGATCCGTTTTGACCGGAATCTAGGAGTAGAAAATAAATTAAATTAAGGGATCCAATATTTTTGAACGTTTCCTTTATTTATATATTTCACATTTGAAGGGTCTAGTTTCAAAACTAACAATCTCAGAATTATAACTAAGTTATAGGGTTTTGACCGTTCATTGGTAAATTTTTAACGATTGTAAATTTAATTGGACAAAGTCGCAAATGAACGGGGCGTATGGAAGAAAAGGAAACCAGTGGCGCCATCGCGCTCTTGTTCAGGACTTTTGACTCCACAGATTTAACGAGCACGTATGTCGTAGCGTACTCAGAACACAAAAATAAAGAGAGACAACACAAATATACGTGCCCTGCCCATACGCCAGAATTCTGACTCTCTGACCAGTTTCCTAACAACCTCCCTAGCCATCCAAACGGCAATTCAGTGAGTGAAATCTCTTAATATAAAGATATCTTTATAAACTAAAATTATTAGAAAATACCAACTACGGAGCCTCAGCTTGTTATCATTTACCCACTTGTAAGTCTTCTAGATGTTTCTTCGGGCCAATTCTTGAGAGCATCAAAAGCTGCGATGTGTTGATGGTGCCAGCCGAGAGAATCACTTCACGCCTTGCACTCACAATATGCGTAGATCCTCCGTGTTTGAACTTCACTTCGACAGATTTCTTGTCGCGAATCAATACCTAAAATCAAAAGTAGCCTACAACATCCTTCAGCCTTGCCCTACAACAATAGCAGTTCAAATAAAATGCTTTTTCATGACTAGTTGACTAGTGGAAATTTTCATAAAGGTGACATAAAAAAAATCTAGCTAGATCACAAATGAAGATGTTAGAAAATTTTAGTAATTTTTTGAGCAGGTTGCATCTGTATGTATCCTAAATAGATGGCAGCACCACTATTGAGTACTTAACTAGAGATAAATTGAAAAAATCTTATTAAAACTCTAAGGAGGAAAAACTGTGGATGTATTACAATGAATGAATCATTTTCATTTGACTTTTTTTTAACTATCTGAGTGATATTGAAGTATTAGCAAAACACTTCGAAGGCCTTTTAAATGCTACAGAATTGTTGATATAAAAAAATAGAGTTACTAATTTATGAAAAGAGGTAAAATAGCGATATAGAATTTGTTTATATGATAACTCAAAAGATTCGTGAAAAAGTTTGCCGAAATAAATTAAGGTATTACCTTCTCTACGAAAGCGTGAGTGACTATATCTAGATTTGCCCTGTCATCTGCAGGAACCAAATAAGCTTTAGCAGAGCTGCAACGTTGACCATTTCGCATATTTGCTTGATGGTCATAAAACCCTGCATACATAACAAAATACAATATTAAATATTAACATAATCGCTCGACTACTACTACATTTACTGAAAGATAGAGAAGATGGTGAAAGTATGGAGTCATACGGGTGATATGGAAATCTCGAGAACCTCGGAATTTCGCGAGAGCTTTACTTAGAGTGGGGAGTTGTAGTTAAAGCTGTGTACAATATTTTGTGCTTCGGCATTTTCGTAAAAGTTTTGTAACTAACTTATCATAAAATTTTGTTGGATTTCAATCAATTATAAGCTAACTTTTTCTCAACTGAACACGTCAGCTGTAGTTTGGTTAACTGTGTGCAGAATTTGGGAATATGCAGATGAGGAAATGTGGAAACATCTACATTTCCTTCGTCCATATAAATTGGTATTTAACAGACTTTTCACCATAATTTATAACAGAGCAACCTTCGAAATTTTAATAAATATTGTAGAGGTAGTGTTGTATCTGTATCACTTTTAAACAGATGGCAGCACCACTATGAATTAAATTTTTTCACCAGAGTACTGAAAACTTTTTTAACTGCTGTTTACTCCTTTTCACATATAAAAAATAATTTCATTTAAAATATTTATTTTAGCAAAATATTTAATATGCATTACTTGGAATTTAATAACTTGATATACATATTGATATCGAAAAATATTTTAAATATTTTCACTTTCCAGTTTGGCTATGAGCGTTAGGATCTACTACATCATAGCCCAACAAGACCCCTGTATCCAGCAATGGTTGTTATATTTCTGCTGCATATCGTGGCTTATGAAACGTAACTGGACCACCCCTAGCATGGTAACCTGAAAAAAATGTGCTATTTAGAACTGCAATGTAAAGTTGATAAATTATTATATTTTTGTTGGAGAATATTGTAAAATATTGTTGATTATACTTTACCGTTATTATAGTATTCAGGATCCCTGTTTTCTTCTAGCTTCAGAAAATAAGGAAACACGTCTGAGTAGCCCCAGCCCTTTGCTCCCTGTTTCTCCCAGTCGTCGTAGTTCTTCCTGTTTCCTCTAACATACATCATTCCTTTCAGCAAACTGGAACCTCCAAGACCTTTTCCGCTTGGCCATATCACTTTCTGCTCAACAAACAAAATTATTTCTTATAGAGAAAATGTGTCTTTGGACGAATTAAGATGTAATATTACAGTGAATTTGATTAGTTTTAGGAAACAGAAATTTTCCGTAGGAAAATAAGAAATATTGTTTTTCTAACACGATTTTTTTACAGTTGTAGTTCAAGTCTGTATGAGCCTATAAACCAATGAAGCGATTTCATCTATGTTTTTCGAGTCATTGAGTCCACTCATTTATCACCTTCGATTGCAATGTGTTTAAAAGTGGATAACAAAAAATATCCAAATTAGATACCAAGATTTTTTTTTAACATATTCAATTTTTATAACAATTTATTTTAAGTGGCAACATCGTCAACCTTATTTTGTCGTACACCTAAGATGAGTAAGCGGGTCTTTGTGATCAAGCACACAAGCCTGAAAATATATGTCTACCAAACAACCAACCTAAGATGATGTATTAATTTCTTATTATGTAATAGTTGTATGTAAATGGTATTACTACGTTTTTAACTTACGTTATCCACCAACCCAAATCCCGTAGTTTTCTGGGCTACAGTCTTATACTGCCAGTCGAGATCTGTGAACCAGAAATTCCTCGCCAAGACGGGGACGTCATTAATTATCGGGGGTGATCTTCCAGCTTCCAGCAACAACACGCTCACGCACTCGATTTCGGATAAGCGGCCTGCCACCGCGGCACCAGCAGAACCAGCTTCCACTTGAAATGACATGATATAGTTTGCAAGATTACTTTGAGTACGATTTTGTCACAATTAGGTGCACTGTTAAACAACTAGCCACAAAATTGCGCTGAAATCCTGGAATTTTCTAGCTGTCACTACCAGAGCCTAATAGGTTGGTGCCCAGTGCCCGGATACTTTAGACTGACAAAGAAATACTTAGTTGAAAAATAAGACCTTTTTAAGTAAGGTCAATCTCCAAATACAAATACAAATACAAATACAAAAATTGTCGACCAACAACAGGCCAGAGGCCCAGCAAGGTTAGTCCTAAATAAATCTAATACATTACCAGTTTCCAATGTCCGTCAAGTTTCTTCTTAAAATCTTCTACTCTCTTCGAATGCACAACATAATCTGGTAAAGCATTCCACTCATTGACAACTCTATTGTAAAAATAATGTTTTCTTACCTCCCTTCTAAAGCTCGATTTATTCAATTTCTGATCATGACCTCTGGTCCAGCTATTTAAAGTAAAATCTAAGCCCTCCATGTCTCCCTGTTTTATGAACTTGAATAACTGTATTAAATCACCCCTAGCTCTCCTGTTTTCCAGGGAATACATGTTTAAAGATCTTAATCTGTTATCATAATCAATACCAGATAGACCCTTAATCATTTTTGTAGCCCTATGCTGAACTTTTTCAAGCAACTCTATATCTTTTCTGAGGAAGGGAGACCAAAACTGAACAGCATATTTCAGATGTGGCCTTACCAATCCCCTATACAATGGCAAAATAATCTCCTTAGATTTAGAAGTGATACTTTTTCTAATATATCCCAACATTCGATTGGCTTTCTTACTTGCATCAACACACTGCTTACTCATTTTGAAATCATTGCTCACCAAAACTCCTATATGTATTAACATCAATCTATCACAGTGCATATTTTTTTAGAAAAGCAAAATTAATTATACTTTTAATTACTTTGACCGTGAAAAGTAAGAAATTGCTGGGTGATAAGCAAAATGTATAGATTTAAAGGCAAATTTGAGGTCCCTAAAATAAGGGGCCCATGGCTCAGCTCTTGTAGACCTAGGTGATGATCAGGGCCTGGCTACTGCTATTTGGAGCTTAAATTTTCCAATTTTGTGATAAAACTTTGTACACACCGCAATCCTAGTATTTTCTAGCTGCCATCACTCTTTTGAGCGTGAATAATCCGATTTTTTGGTAAAACGTGTTACACTTTGAGAAAGAGTTGTCACGAGTACACTGTTGGAAACTTTACCTCCAGATTGCACCGGAATCCTGGAAATTTGTAGATGCACACTACTATTTGAACCGTAAATTTACAATTTGTGTGGTAAAAGCATAACTTTGATACACCGTAAAAGTTGTGGATAGTTTTGGAGTTGTCTCTCCAAATAGTGGTGGCAGTTGAAAGTTCCAGGATTTCGGTGAAATCTTGCGGCAAAATGTTTAACTATTATTGATATTTTGTATTGATACTTTACTTGTATATTTTACTTTATTATTGTGCAATGACATTTTACCTCTATAACTTCTTAACAGAAACTTCTATATATTTTTCACTTTGTGAAACAACAAGACACAAAACTTATCATTTTATGCAAATTAAATGGAACAACACTTAATATTTTGTTGATTTCGAACAATGTAAGTTATGGGCTTTCAAGGTTATCCTAAAAAAAGAGTCTACTGGATGTCCTAGTCTTCACAAATTCGAATACAATATTTAAACATAAAAATACACATCTCCTGAAATATCGTGATTTTGAAATTAAATGAATAATTTCGTAACAATTACAAGAAAATTTCAAATATACAATTATGTTTTTCTCTGTAAGTATAACGTTCTTTCACTTAAACAATAATGAGAAAAAACTTTTTTTCAAATAAATATTAGTCAAAACAATCATAAATATCTGAAATAGTAATAAGAGAATAGGAACAATATTTCTTTAGAAACAACGTGAACTTGAGGAGCAAATAGAGTTTTATTTTATAAATTGATGGGCTTCTGTGACGTAACTTGATACGACATATCTTGATATCCGTTTAGGAAGTTTCGTTATATATTTTCTTTTCCACTTGTATTCTGGTGAAAATAGGCCCTGCCACATTTGGAGCATGTCAATTTACAAAATAAAAGTACTCGAGCATCGACTGTACTTTGATTTAGAAGAATAATTTCACTTTAACAGAAAGAGTGATATTAAGTCATGTTATTTAAAAGCATTTTATTATTGTGCAACAGTATAGTTAGTTATCTTGTGGGGAATGTGTTTCTAAAATCAATCTAAAGACAATTGACCTTACCCACTATATAATCATATTCATTGGAAATAATGTTACAATATTTTGATACGATTGG